>JAMLFY010000009.1:4263973-4569302 GCA_030441495.1 Dalbergia oliveri
CGGAATTTGAGAAAACATGATTTTTGACACATCCTAAGCTACTTAAACACCTTGAGATCATGTAAAACATCTTTCTAACATTGAAATCATCCTCACATTTTTACGAAGTCAAAACCATCATTGTACCATGACTAAAACACATCCACTTGTCATGGTTAAAATTTCCATTTTCTAAAACTTTATATATGATACTTGGGCAAGTCTTTGAGCTCTAGGATATTTAGATGATAACATAAACATAAACATGCTATGCACTTTATTTTACTCTTCATTATAAGTAAAGTAAGAGTATAAAATAAATATGAGATGCAACCTCATTATTATCTTTAAAGATTAAGTGATGACTTGAAATTTAAACATGATAATGCAAGTTCATTTATTTATTCTTAAAAGCCTAGTGATGGCATCAAAAGTAAACATGATATGCAAGGCATAAACTTAAACATGAATGCAACTTATTTTATTTTAACTAGAGCTCTTGCAAGACGTTAGAGAAACATTAATAGCCTTAACCTAACATGTATCTTAACAATATAAAGTAAGCTTTAGAGTTCTTAGCACCAAGTCTTCAAAGAAGTCTTTGGTTTGAACTTCATCATCAAACTCAAGAAAATGGACTAAGAAATAAACATTAACACTTATCAAAACTAACATAAAAAGAACTACTCTTATTTTTCTTTTTATTGCTCATGGGCTTCAATCTAGAGTAAACTCTTAGAAGCTGACCAACTTTATGGTTGGCAAGGGCAAGCTTAGAGCTCTTTGAAAACGTATGATTAATTTTCTTAAACAAAACTTTTAGTGAGCTACTTAACATTGTTATCAAACTTTGTACAAAGAAAGAAATGGAAGCCGAAATCATTAAGGGAAAAAGGAAAAGAAACCAAAATCATATGTGGTCCAAGACTAAGTTTTCAAGCTTTAGAGTTTTCTCACATGGCATCACAAGACCATTATCTTGAAATCTCATCATCAAGCCAAATTTTTTCTCAATACAAGGCTCTAAGGCTGAAATGAAAGAGGAAAAAGAAGAGCTTTGAAAACCCAAGAGAAAACTAGAACTCTTCCTTAAAGAAAACAAACAAAACTTGGAAAATAAACCCCTACCAAATGAAGTCTTGAAAGAGATGAAAGAAAGCTTGATCCTTTGAGATGATAAAGAAAATCTTCTTTAGAGCTTGAAAAGGGAGTTTTGGCTAAAAGGAAAAAGAGAAGAAGGGAGGTTGTGTTTAGGAAAATGAAGAAGGAAAAGGACCTCTTTGATCTTTGAGAAAGAAAGCTTAAAGTTTGCAATGTGTGTAAAGGTTTCAAAGAGCTTTCAAGCTTGCATATTTATAGAGAAATGAAAACTCATGGATGGCCTAAAGGAGGAGGAGTGGCCGGTTCCTTTAGGAGGAAAGGAGAGAAGAAATATCTCCTTGATTGGTATGGTTGTGAGCATGGGCAAGGTATGGTGAGGTATGGGCTTAAGCATGGGTGAAAGCATGGTCTTTGAATGAAACAAAATCAACATGTGACACAAATGGGAGGTGTATATTTCGGCAGCATTTCAGCCAAGGGGGAGAAATTCTGCTCATTAATTATGGTTTAAGGATGTGTTTAGGTGTTTCTTTGATTAAGGTTTTGATTATGAGTTGGTAAGAAAGTGTTTAGGTAAGGTAATGGTTAATTAAGGTTGTCAAGACTTGATTTAGGGGTGGTCTTGCTAGATTAAAGAATTAAAAACTTTTTTTAAGTCAAATTGAGTCATAGACACAATTCCTTGATTTAAGAAATTAGAGAGAAATTATTGTTCAAGATTCCATGACTAGGAATATTGAATCAAAGAATAAAATTAGAGTTTAACTAAGCAATCTTAGGTTCTAATTAACCTTAATAAATTATTTTGACTCTAGATTAATTATCAAAATTAATTAATCTTCGATTAGAACCTAATATTGCTTAGGTTTGGTTAATTACATCATTAGGCTCACTGTACACTGTTCTAAGGATAAAATGGTAATTTTGTACTAAAACTCTTGAGACCTCCCGAGCCTGACTAACCATCATAAACCACTCATAAACATCATTCCAAACTTTCTAAATAATTCCAGGCTCAAACGGCACCTTTACCGCGTAAAACGCTAGGGTATTCTAGTCATTTTGAGCCAAAAGTTCAAAACGAGATTTTCACCTCGGATATCAAACATTGCAATTATAATCCCCTTCAAACATTGAGTTGACCTATTCGATGATTTCGGTCGCTACCCTCGAATTTTGGTAAAATGACCTCAGGGGCATTTTGGTCATTTATACTCAAACAAATAAAAATGGGCGTTACATGGTTCATCCTCCATACCATACTTGTGGTTAAGCTCATATGGTGGAATAGGAGGTATGTTCCTAATTCTTATGACTATTTGGTCATTCGGATCATCTTTTTCATCATTGCCTATTGATGGCTTCAAAGCATCTATTAGTAGAATCTGTAACATCCTAACTTCTAACCTAATAGGCTTGAGTTGCATTATGATTAATTTTTAGTTATTACGCCTTTGTCTTAGAACTTAACTTATTCTTCTTTAAAATACAAGTAATAAAAATATGACAATTTTTTTTTTTTGAACTTTAAAACCAAAAAGCGAGCCATGTATGCGCATAAATATGGGTTAATACACACATAATAATACAAACTATGATAACATATCATAACCATAACATAATAGCGACATCCCATAAATATAAAGGACATCCTAAGATATTAAGCTCACTGATAAAGATTGAGCATACAATAGTCCAAAAGCTAAACATAATTATAGCATAACTAAACCGGTCAGGTAGAAATCCATTAAAAGACCAAGCTACTAATAGGTATAAGAGATATGACAACCCCAAATGTAACACCAGAAAAATTATTTGAAAACTTAATTTGAACTTTATTAGTGAGAATTTCAAAAATCTAACAATTTTAGCAATGATAAGGACGGTCCAATGGACACGTTGAAAGAAAACATGAATAGTAACCTTACGGGCCCAGGCCTTTCTGAAAGGCCAAAACCCTAGATTCAAACAAGAATACCCAAGACTGAGAAAAGATAAGGTTAAGGTTATAAATGGTCAGAAATGAAGATTTTATGGATTTTAATTTTAAGCAATATATGATTTTCTGAGTATGGTGTTTCACTTGTTCGATAAAATTTCAGTGTTCGATTTCTAACACCGAAAGATAGTTTAACCTTTACAATAGGATAGTGTCTATTATCTAAGGCCAAGTGTAAGACTAAGATTTAATCTTGATTTACAAGATCAAATTCTAGCCATTCACTTTGTTTTAAAAAGCAAGAAATTCAACCTTTACTTAATTAATTACACAACCTAACCTAAGATCATTTAAAGCTACCAAACCTTAAGCCCATCTTTTCGGCCAGCAAGGGGAACCAAATAGCCTCCATTGTTGTTTCATCAAAGAGCTTCAAACTTGATTTCAAACCTCCAAAATCCTAGCATAAACTTGTTAAAACCAAACTTCCTTTACTAAACTTACTCCACTCAACACAATCTACCAAACTAACTAATTAGAATTTGAATCCATCACCTTTTTCCCACTTTGATAGCTCACAAACTATTGTTAAAGGAATGGTTTGGTGCTTTTTGAAGGGCCTTGAAGTGAGAAAAATCATTTTGGAACATCCTTTGGAGCTAAGAGCCCTAAGGCTCCAAAAGTAGGGTTCTTTGTACCTTTTTGTCCATTTCTTTTTTTTTTTTCAGATTTTACTTGTTGGAATTTGATATTTTTCTAGTTCTAATGTATGATTACACATCGATATAGATGTATTTACATTGATAGAGTAGTTTGGTGTTGTTTAAAAATCATTTTTGTTAAAAGAAGTTTTGAACAAGTTGCTGGATTTTTGGATTTTTCCAGGCAAGAATTAGACACAATTTTTCTCATGTATTTATAGGTATTTTTATGAGCTAAAAATTTTATATGTTGAAGCTAACATCCTAAGACAACTCCATAATTTTTCTTGGGTCATGTTAAAGACTTTTACTACTTCAAAAAAATAAGAACCATGACTATGCAAATTGCTATTGAATTGCTAATCTGAAGCTACCAATTTTGCTAATTTTTTTACCATAGTAAATAATTGAATTTTCCTTTGAAATTTTTACAGGGCATTGGAAACATCTAAGGTTTAACCATGAATTTTGTTCTGATTTTCTGGACTTATTTACAAGGGTTAAAAAATTAAGGATTCTGGCTTTAAGCTAGATTTGGTGGTTTCTAACCACCAAATTTGTAGAATTTTGTTAACATAGCTAGAAAACTATTTTTGCTCTAAAATTTTTACAAGACCTTGTGGATTTTGTAGCCTCTGAATTGGTTGTTTGATATGTAAACTAATTTTTTCCACATAGGGGTGAAATTTGCCAATGTGTTGGAATTATACCAATGCCTTGAATTAATGATATAATGGCATTTTGGTTCTAGTATGACATGAATATTTGATTGTGAATCATTGAGCATGTGACTTGTGATATATAAATACATGCTAGAGAAAGTAAAGATTAGTTTATGAGGCATGATTGAAATTACATTGTGAATGAATGCCTATATATGCTTTATGCATCCATTTGGGAAAGAGGAAAGTAAGTGATGCATATATGTGGTAAAATATAATGCATGAACTTCAACCGTGCATGTTCTGACACATGGACAAAACAGAAACAAAATTTATGTTGAATGAGGGGAGGCAAAAAGAGAACTTCCCTAGAGATATTATGAGTCAGTAGACATATTGGCTAGGAATAAGTAGATGTATGATTCGAAGAGGAAAAAAATGAAGTCTGATGGTCATGTATATGAATGAGCTCAATCCTGATAAGCAGTCTATTTCCCATATGTGGTGTTATCCACTATAGATACCATTTGGTATGAACTAAGTCTTTCCTATATTGATGAAAAGAGAAAAATGCACTGAATTGAGCTTTGTGGCTGAGTAAACCCAAACCCCTTCGATATGTCAAGGGCACTTTAAGATAATTTCACTGCATTTATCATATGCATACTCATGTTATTCTGAATTGTTCTTGGGATAAATTACTGTGAATTTGAGTATTAGGATATATATGAACTAAGTGATTGAATGGTAAAAGAAAACCCACTTCTAAAGGATGATTTTGAACTTTAAAATAAACATTTGTTATGTAGTGCATGATCACCTTTTCTAATAAACTGAAGTAGTTGGGGACGATGATGATACCATTTTTCATTGTGTATTTGGGGCTACCCTACTAAAAATTTCATAATTCTCACCCCTATGTTTGTGTGCTCCCTTGTCGTCTCCAAATTGCTCAAGGGAACAATGAAGCAGCTATCATGGAGTATTCTGTAGTAGCTCAATGGCCAAATATTACTATTAGTTTTTGTTTGAATATGCTTATGTTTGTAATATTTAAGAAAACGGATCTACCATAAAGCTCTTAAAAGAGCTTCCTCTTGTATGTGACTTTGTAATAATTCAATATTTTTTTCCTTTGTATATATTTTAATACAATTATGAATTGGTTATGATACGAATATATTGAACTTGGTATAGATATTTAAGAAAGGTCCGCTAATTTATACATAACAACTCCTGAGTCTAATGTCATGGCTTAAGGATTATGTTATATTTGGGAAGGTGTTACACCAAAGCTCCTGCGCAAAGGAAATCTATTTCCATGCTTCCACTGCAACTCTCTAAGTCATTTTCTCGCAACTCCCATGTTAAGATCTCAAGGAAGACCATGAACAATGCCATCATCCTCATCTGGAGATGACATAGAAGAAAAGAGATGGATGAGAAACTTATTCAAGATTCTCAGGAGGCTTCTCGATTCTAGCACAAGTATCATCGTCGTCATCCAGCCACTTCAATTTTCATTATGAAAGAGATGTACATGTATAAGTTTCAATTTTAAACTTCTCAAAACTACTAATCTGAAGTATGTGTCTTTTAGCATGGGTCTTAATGTCATGAATGCAACAAATATCTCATATATGCATGACAATGCCTCAGTGCATAAGTAACACATGTAAATAACATAAGCATACTCACAACATGAGTTTGAGCATTCAAATCTAAAACACAGCATAAGGCTAAGTATATAAGCATGAGATAACCTTAAGAACTAAAGCCGCCTAGCACATAAAACACATGATTAATAAGCACACCAATAGAGCAATAATATAATTTATATCTTTACTTTCTTAGGTGACTTGAGATTCAAATTACATGATTGAATGACAAGTAAATGAATGCATGACAGGATAAGCATGATGAATCATATAACATTTAACATGCATGGGAAGGCTAGAGAATCCATGATACTTCACCTCCCTGGCAATTTTACAATAACCAACCATCTCACCTCCTTAGCGATTTTACAATAACCACGAAAACTTCACCTCACCGATCGCCAAGGATGAGCTCGGTCTAACTAGTTATCGCTAGATTTAATACGGGGTAATGAGGGGGAAACCATCACTTTCTTGCCTTAACTTAACTTTCTTGTCATGATCATGCAACATAAATTAAGACCTCATGAAAATACTATGAGGCATAAACTATACTTGTAAAAAATCTCATAAGTCATAATGAGACATTAAGCATGCACATGATGATCTCATATAATAGTATGAGGCAAATGAGCAATTTTCACAATTTATCATCAATTCTCATTGTAACATCCTCCCAAGTACAACCTCATCCTTAAGTCATGACGTCATCTCGAGAGTTGTTACTTATTAATTAGCAGACCTTTCTTAAGTACCTATAGCAAGCTCAATTAATGTAGATAATAACTAAGCACAATTCTATTAAAACATGTAACAAAAGAACATTATATTCATTAAGTACATAGCTGAGTACAAGAAGAAGCTCCTCTATAAGTTTTAGTACATATTTCTTCCCTAATATAGTTACATACATATCCATTCCACTAAATACAGCATAATATAAACATTCACTGCTACACTATTGCCATTCTGAGTTCTTCTGCATAAGCGTCATCATCCCTTGACTTAACCTCCGACACAGAAAACATAAACACGTAGGGTGAGAATTAAACAATTCATAGGGAAATCCCCAGTTACACCATCATAATGTCATCGTTCTGAGCCAAGCCACTTCGGTTTATTAAGAAAAAGCGAGCATGCAACATATAACAAAAATTCATTTTAAAGTTCAAAAACCATTCTTTCGAAGTGGGTTTCTTTTAGCATTCCACCAAGTAAAGCATATATCTCATAATGTTCTAATAATTACTGAATTACACAAGGCAGACAATCCAGAATAAGATGAGTAGCATATAATATATGCAATGAACTTATCTTAAGGTGACATGGTTTCACTTATGGCCACAAGGATCAAATCAAGTGCATTTTCTCTTTTCATTGACATAGGAAAGACTTAGTTATACCCAACGAGTATTTGTCATGGACAATTCCACAATAAATACTTTATACCAAATGGTATTTGTAGTGGTTTACACCAGCAAGGGAGATAGTCCTTATCAAAACGAGCTCAATCCTATACATGATCATCGAGCTTCATTTTTTCCATTTTCGACTCACACACAGATCTATTTCTAGCCGATACGTCTATTGACTCAAAATATTTAGGGAGGTTCCTCTTTCTATTTTCTATAACGCCCGAATTTATACTGTCATTTAGAAATTACCAAATTACCCTAGGTAATTTTTACATATAATTCGAGACCAAACAATCCTCAATAAAGGAATAAGACATTAGAAGAGAGCTTAGGAGCAGTTCGTACTAGAATCGCAAACCCAAATTTCTGTACGTGTAAAATGACCAAAATGCCCTGAGGTTATTTTGCCCTAAAAATGAGGATCGTGGGCCCGGCCGTCCTCAAGGGGATGTTTTGACAATAATAAGGGATTTCTTGTGTTATGTGTGTTAATAGAGAATCTCAATTTTGAGTTCAACGCGAAATGACCAAAACGCCCTACCTTGTTTAACTCAATTGTGTTGACTGAGCCCAAACCTCACTAAAATGTTTTAAAAGATGTTTTTAAGCTATGATTGGTTAATGGTTAAGCTCGGGTGGCCTCGGGCAGTTTTTGAGTGAAATTACCGTTTTGCCCCTTCTTTGTGCATTTTGCGAATTTTGATATTTTCGATTTATCTAGCGAAACCTAAGCAATATTAGGCTCTAATTAAAGGTTATTAAATTCTAATTACTAATCTAGAATCAAAATTATTTATTTAGAATGATTAGAACCCAAAATTTCTTAAAAACACCTAAATTGCTTACTAATTCACCTAAGCCCTTAATTGCAAATTCTCTAAATTTCAAAGATACCTTACCTACACCTACATAATACATGGAATACGCTAATTTCCTCCTCCTTGGGCTGTAATGGCTGAATGGTTTTGTGCTTCCATGCATCATCATATTTGTCAAAATTGGCACAAAGCTCAAGGTATGAAAACAAGGAATCATGAAACATAATTCCATATTTTAAGCCATGAAACAAGAACATGTTTTTCCTCCCTTGTTCCTCATTGAAAACGAAAATAATCCTCCTCCATTTGTCCATTTATGAGCTTCAAATCCTCTATAAATAGGCATGCTTAAGGAGTCTTAGAAGCCTTGCTCATTGTAACGCCTTTTCTCCTGTTTGAGTGCAAATGACCAAAATGCCCTGAGGTCATTTTTACCTGGAATTTGAGGGAGTCGACCAGCAGTCCTTGAATGGGTCAACTCAATGATTAAAGGGGATCATATCTATTATGTTTGATATCCGAGGTGAAAATCTCATTTCTGAACTTTCGGTTCAAAATGACCAAAATACCCTGCTATGTTCTACACGGGTAAAAGGTGCCGTTTGAGCCTGGAACTTTTCAGGAAGTTTGGAATGATGTTTATGAGTGATATTTGATGTCTAGTTGAGCCAAGGTCCCATGCCGTTTTAGTGTAAAATTACCATTTTGCCTCTAGAACGTGTATAGTGAGCCTAATGACGCAATTAAGCAAACCTAAGCAATATTAGGCTCTAATCGAAGATTAATTTATTTCGATAATTAATCTAGAATCAAAATAATTTATTAAGGTTAATTAGAACCTAAGATTGCTTAGTTAAACTCTAATTGCATTCTTTAATTCAAGATTCCTAGTCATGGAATCTTGAATAGTATTTTCTCTCCAATTCCTTAAATTAAGGAATTGTGCCATATCTCATTTGACCAAAGGAATGATTTTAAATTATTAATCTAGCAAGATTACCCTCCTAATCAAGTCTTGACAACCTTAATTAGTCAATTGCCTCACCTAAACACTTTCTTACAACTCCTAACCACAATCTTAATCAAAGAAACACCAAAACACATCACTAAAACACAATTACATGAGCAAATTAATCCTCCCCTTGGCTGCCCAATTGGCCGAATGCATGGCCCAAGAAATGTGTCACATGTTGAATTTTATCTCACTCAAAGAGCTATGCCTTGCCCATACTTGTACCCATACTCATCCATGCTTGAACCCATACTCAAAGCCATACCTTGTAAGAGATATTTTCCTCACTTTTCCTCCTTTGGCCGTCGGCCTTCCTCCCCCAATCAACCACCATTGTGCAAAATTTCTATAAATACCAAGCCTTGAAGAACCTTGCTACACTTTAGATCATTTGCTAAGTTGAGTTGTCTTGCACTTTCTTGCATTTTCTCTCAAAATCCTCTTCATCTTCTTCATCTTCTTCTTCCCCTCAAAGAACCCTTCCACCACCACAAACCACCACAAACAACCACAAACCATCACTCCCTCACCTCAAACCATCTCTTAAACACTTAAACTTTACATTCCCAAGCTTAGAAACTCAAGGAAAAATCATCTCCCTTGAGTTCCCTTCTTGGCCAAACACACAACCACATATAAGAGAAGATTTTGTCTTCTCAATCCTTCAAGAACTCAAGCTTTCCTTCATTTCTTCAAAGACTTCCTTAGGTAGGGGTTTTGTTTTAAAGTTTTTGCTTGTTTTCTTCAAGAAAGGTTCTAGTTTTCTCTTGGTTTCTAAGTTTTCCTTTTTCTTTTCTTCCTTTCGGCCATGAGGCCATTTCATGAAGGAAACTTTAGCTTGATGATGAGGTTTCAAGATAATGACTTGTTGTTGTCATGTGAGAAACCTTTAAAGCTTGGAAAACTTGGTCTTGGACCATACATGCTCTTGATTTCTTTCCTTTCTCTTGGCTTAAGTTTTCGATTTCTTTTCTTTTTCCTCTCAAAAGTTTCGGTTTCCTTTCCCTTTTCCTTTAAAGATTTCAGTTTCCTTTTCCTTTGTTTGAATAAAGTTTGCTCAAAATGTTGAGTAGATCACAAAAGTTTTGTTAAAGAAAATTAATCATATGATTTCAAAGAGCTCTAAGCTTACCCTTGCCAACCTTAAAGTTGGTCGGCCGTTCTAAGAGTTTTACTCTAGATTGAAGCCCATGAGCAATAAAATAAAGAATATGACTTAGTTCTTTGTATTTTGTTTAGACAAAGTGTTGAGCTTTGTGTCTATTTTCTTGAGCTTGATGATGAAGTTCAAAA
The DNA here is from genome assembly GCA_030441495.1 of Dalbergia oliveri. Lineage (NCBI taxonomy): Eukaryota > Viridiplantae > Streptophyta > Magnoliopsida > Fabales > Fabaceae > Dalbergia > Dalbergia oliveri. The sequence goes on from JAMLFY010000009.1 coordinate 4,274,552, forward strand.
CCAAAGACTTCTTTGAAGTCTAGGTGCTAAGAACTCTAAAGCTCACTTTATGTTGGTAAGATGCATATTGGGTTAAGGTTATGATGTTCCTTTAAAGTCTTATAAGAGCTCTAGCTAAGATAAAATGAGTTGCACACATGTTTATGTTTATGCCTTGCATAGCATGTTTATTTTGATGCTATCACTAACCTCTCAAGAATAATTAAATGGACTTGCATTATCATGTTTAAATTCCAAGCTTGCATTTCATGTTTATATTTCAAGTCATCCCTTAATTTTAAAGATAATAATGAGGTTGCATCTCATATTTATTTTATTCTCTCACTTTACTTTCTAATGAAGAATAAAATGAGTGCATATCATGTTTAAGTTTATGTCATCACTTAAATGATCTAGAGCTCAAAGACTTGCTCAAGTATCTTGCATAAAGTTTTAGAAAATGGAGGCATTTCAAGGATGCCATTTCAGCCTTGTGGTGATGATGATGGACTTGGATGAGTTCATCTAATCACAAGTGCACATAGTCTAAGTCTTGGAATTTTTCTAAGCTTAGATGTACTCAAAGAACTTTATGAACAAAGTTTTATATTTTAAATCCATTCCTTGAGCTAAATAATTTAGCTACTGGCCTAGCATATATTTTTATGATTTTAATGAGATAAATTGGTTTCTAAAAGAGTTTTGAGTTCCTAAAATTATTCCAAGAGAAAACTAGCAACTTGTATGCATTTTAATTCATGAGATTATGTGATTTTATGGGCTTTACATTTCGGTTCTGCCCTCTCATGTTTGGCCACTGTATAAATTCTGTTTTATGGTGTTAAAATGTGTAAAATTATGTTTGAGTGAAGCAAGGAACGATTTAGGGAAGTTAGGAAGAACAAGTAATTAGAAAGGACTTAAAATGTGAATTCTAGAACATTTAAATGCATAAATATGCATTCTGTTCCAGCATGTTCAAAACTGAGGAAAAATGGTTTATAATTAGTGGATATGTGTAGGAATCCCTCATAATTGGTTTAGGTGTTAATTATAGAGCCTTAGGCAAAGACGGAACTTAGAAAGGGTCAAAGACGGAGATTCTCAGGACCCGTAATCATAAGGTAAAATTCTGCCCAAAATTACTAAGAGCTGTTTGGCTATGTCATAAATCATAAACATTGGAGAAAATTTTAGGTAATGATCCCTTAGGTGTTATAAAAATCCATAATGAAGGTTAGGGTAATTGGAACACAGGTTTAAGACCCGTAAGGGCCAAAGCATAAGACACCATGAGGTAGAAGGTGTGATGTGAGTATGAGACTGAGTGTGTATCCTTGTGATGTTGAGAATATCCTAATGACATGATATATGTGGCTATATGCGTGTTTGAGATGCTGTTGATAATGTGGTACATTATGCATGAGAACAAGAATGAGAATGAGAATGAGAAATATGAAATGAGTTAAGAGGGGTATGCCCCTAAAGATAAGAGATTTATTGGTTGAAATATTTCATGAGAATAACATGTGTTGTTGAGTTATGTGGCATAACTCAAATTTGAGGAAATTCGGAGTATAGTCGTTATGCTCGAATTTCCATCAATTTGAGGGACTTGAGAAAAGTTTTTGAAAAGAATGATTTATATGTGACATGTCGAGACGCATTTCTCCTGCTACGGTGAGAGAAAGGAAACCCATGGGGGGTATGGTCAAGGAGCCATACCGAAGTGGACAATGTCACTGGTCTTAACCAGATGATGCGTTTCGCAAACTGAAACGTACTTCTCCTGCTACGGTGAGGAGAAGGTAAAACCGTGAGGGCATCAACATTAGCCTCCAAAGCGGACAAAGTCACTGGTCTTAACCAGTTTCATGAAGGAAGAAAGTCCCATGATGGGTGATTCCTTAGGTCCCATGCCCGTACTCTTGAAGTCAGGATTGTTATTTTTATGATTATGATTCGCTTATCAAGAAGATAAGTAAGAACTAGTGATGACTAGTTAAGGTATGAACTCATAGCCTAGTATCAAGGGTCGGTTACTATTTTTACATATCATGATGTCACAAGTTGAGAAATGAGATGCCACTATTATGTGAATTAGTTGATGATGATGTGTGTGAACACCTGATTTTGTCCAACCCAAAACAAAAAAAATTCAATCCATTCCTTTGAAGAATTCTTAGTTCATTTCATTTATAGTGGTTATTGCCCATTTGTTGTTAAATTTTTTTTTTAAAAAAGAATAAAGCCCATTTCTTTTTTTTTTTTGAGTTGTTAGCTCGTTTGTTTACCTTTTATTATTTTTGAAAAAAAATGTTGAGACAAATTAATATTTGGTGCATGTGCACCACTTTTTAGTTTTGTCTTCTATCTAAAAAAAAAGAAGTGTGCACGGATTTCATCTAAAATAAAGGAAAAGTTGCATTTCACTATTGTTTTTCTTGTTTTCTTTGTCCTGTCCTTGAAAGAAAACAAAAGGGAGCTGCATGCGCCGAATTGAAACCATGGGAAAGACAAGATGCAGAAGCGCAAGTTCAGAAATGAACAACAGACAATTCATGTAAATCCCATGAAATCGCAGTGATTTAAAAAATAAGTCAATCAGATCACAGACATTGTTGACCAAATCTGAAAAAAAAAAATCATCCTGAATTGTGTATAAATGGGGTCAAAATTCATAGAAAGGGACCCGCTGAGTCTCTAACCATCTTATTTTTCTAAGACTTGATAACCATTTTCAACCTTTGAAAGGTTTTATTCTGCAATCTTTGAGGGAGTTTTTAGAAAATTTCAGCAAGGGGAATCAATTTCCAACTCAAAAAACTTGATCACCATTCTTGACTGAACCAAAATCCTAGCCAGACCACAAACCAAAATAAGGCAAAGCCCAAGCCATACCCGCAATTTATAGCCAAAATCAGAAATCAACCAAGAATCAAACACAGACCAAAGCAAATCCATCATCATCAACGGTCCATTTTAATAAAAACATTAGATCAAAGGTAAAGTTCTCAATTCATTCAAAAAAAAAAAAAAGGAAATAAAACGAAGAGAAGGGGGGTGGCGGTGGCGCGGTGGTGCCCCTCCACTACATCCGTGGTCTTCCTCTTCATGCAACATCACCGGCGGCCTCTTCCTCTCTCGAAAGTTGATCCAGCCGTCAGGGATCGTTCCGCTCCTCACGCCTGCAAATCGGCCTCTTTTCCGCGTGGAGTTGGTGCCTTCCCTCTCCCCAAGATCGCTCCACCGTGCTTCATGGCCGTCGGCCTCTTCCTTCTGCGCGAGCTGCGCTCTTCCTTCCCCTCGCCTCCGCGTGCCGCGTTCTTCTCTCTCTTTCTCGAATTCTCTCTCAACTTCTTTGTTCTCTCAGCACTTTAGTTTTCTCTCTCTTCTTCTCTCTCTTATTTCCTCTGTCAAATTCCTTTCTTTTGTGATTTTGTGTAGTGTAAATATTTGTCAATAAGTGTGTGAGTGTGTGAGAACCCGTGAGTATGAGTGTGTTGTAAAGAGAGGTTTTTGTTTTTAGTGTGTTCTAGATCTAGGTACTAGAGGTGTTAATTGAATTTATTTTTTATTCTTGGATTGCATTCATCGTGAGCTTTATTTTTTTTAAGATTCAAAATTTTCTTTTAGTTGTTTTGTCTTGTCAATTGGGCTGATTCTAAAAAAAAAAGGAAAAATCCAGTGCGTGTGTGTAAAGTTTGTTCAAGGAATTTATAAATTTTATTTATTTAGTTATATTTTTGGGTTAGCATGGTTTGATTTGTTGGATCTAATTTTGTTTACTTGTTTGGGTTTGGGTCTAAGTTAAGTCTAAAACATTTTTTTATTATTATTCATTTTTAAGATTGAAATAAATGTGTAAGTATTTTACTTCAATATATTTCCTTTTTTTAGTTAATTAATTGATAAAATGTTATAAACAAGATTAATTTAAGGGACGGTTTGTTAATTCTATGTGGAATATTTTAGCCCAACACTTGATATATTCAAAATTCATTTTCAATATTAAAATCAATTATACAAATATTGTATAAAGAACTACGTGACTTTGAATTCCCAATTGCACCAGGGGATACGTAGGAGACGATTGATCCTGTCAAGTCAAAATTAATTTTTGTCTTAATTGTAAATAATTTTTCTAATGCATTTTTAATATGAGATATTTTATTTTATTTATTTTATTTTCATTTCTTTGGGGAATATGTTTTATTTTAAATAAATGAATTAATTTAGCCGTGACGGCTTGTTAATTCGATATTTCGGGCATTTGAGTTGCGACGGTTAATGATCCGGAAATTTCCCTAAAATACATTTGTTCTCTTTTGTATTTTTTTCCTTTATATAAAATGAAAATAATTTTATTATTTGTAAATATTTATTAATTCATAAGACATTTTATTTTCATGTATTCATTTTAATTTTGTTACTTATTTTTCAAATATTTTATTTCAAATAAAAATGTTAATTTAGCCGTGATGGCTTGTTAACTCGGTATTTTGGACATCTGAATTATGAGTTTGATGTTCCAAAATTTCTCTTTTAAGAAAGATTTTTTTTAATTTTCTTGTAAATAAAATAAATATTTTGAAGGTTATTAATAATTTGCACAAATCAATAAGTACCGTCTAAGGACGGGTGTACTAGGTGCGTAGGATTAAATCCCTACCCTTCTTTATGCATAACCGACTCCGAACTCGAATCTGGTTACAAAGACCTTTTCTTTAAAAATAAATGGTTTTTCCATGTTTTCCATTTTGAATAAACTTGGTGGCGACTCCAATTTTAACAATTCTTTTCGCCGTCCCTTCGCGATCTCGGTTGTGACAGATGGCGACTCCACTGGGACCATTTAGAGTCAAGCCTTATAATTGATTATGCATATTATAATTAACCTTTTTTTTCTCTTCTTTCTTTCTCTATTTGCCTCTTTCTTTGTAAAGTCATCTTTTATTTCAAGGTATGTTTTTTTTTTTTTTTTTTTTAATGAAAACCATAGGGTAGATGACTTTTATTTTATATTGTTCTCTTTTTATACTCTTTTGTTTGTTTGTAGTTTTTTTGTTTATTTATTTGTTTATTTATGACAACCATAGGGTAGACGACCTTTTTGTATTATCTATTTTGCAGGTATTGGTCATGGGTAGTTTTAGGATTCCAGGTTTGTATGCTCCCTTCACACACATCACTTACACATTAATCACACACGAGTGGGGCCTTATACTCGGTTCTAGTGCAACTTGAGATAGGTAAGAGATTGTGTAGCAGTAGCCATATTGGATGTACGTCCTATTTGGTTATTGTGAAAATCTCATCTAGAGTGTGACTCTTCGTGAATGTCCTGATCTAGCGTTCACCTGTTGTGATAACATTTCGAAAAGAGTTCTTAACTCTAGAGGCGTAGAATCCCAAATTCATAGATCCACCTGATGAGAGTCTTCACAGTAGAAAGCCTATAAAGACCATAGGATAGTCCTTCATAGTTCACCTCAGATAGGACACAAAGGCGAGCATACTTTCTTCTTTAAATTATTTCCTTTGTACATAAATTCTTCAATATGCTTAAAATGTTTATTATTTTTTTTCTCTAATGAAAATTTTTCACTTTTTTCTCTTTGTTTAACAGGTTTGTTAGAACACAATATCAAGTCTTGTTGTGAGTATCTTTGGAAAATGGAAACAACCATGAGATCAAACAATTATGAAGAAGAGATATTGAAAAAAACTTTACATCTTAAAGTCAAGAAACCTGACACAGAAAGCCTAAGATCCTTGAGTCAGTTGAAAGCTCCATAACGTCTTTCTCTTACCAAAAAATATGGAAAAGTCCTGAGCTTGTTAGAGGTGGAAGTACAGGTAGAAGCAATCACAACACTGGCACAATATTATGATCATCCACTCCGATGCTTTACCTTTCAAGATTTCCAATTGGCACCAACCCTTGAAGAATTTGAGCGAATCTTGGAGTTACCACTAGAAGGAGAAAAACCTTACAATTATCAAGGACATTATGCTTCTCTACACACTATAGCAAATGTCCTAAAGGTAAATGTAAGAGATTTGCATGAGGCACGAAATGCAGAAATGGGACCAGGGGATTTACAAAAGTTTACTTGGAGAGCACATGCAACACTTAGCTCAAGCCGAAGATTGGGACACTTTTTCAGATGTGTTAATCCTCACTGTTTATGGAACCGTCTTGTTTTCAAATATTGATGGTTTCGTAGACCTTGCAGCAATTGATGTATTCCTTGCCCGAAAATTTCATGCTCAAAATCCTGGCCCTCCTCAGATGTCTATTGTTCCTTGAATTTTTGCTATGAGAGGAATGGTAAGAGAGTTTTGTGTTGTTTACCAATGTTATATGTGTGGGTTACTGCACACATATTTCAAAGAAGTTACAAGACACTCTGTCCTATTAATGATCTGAAGATGTATCATGTCAAGAACAAAAGTGGACGAGAATGGGCTGAAGAATTTGCAAAATTAAGTGAAAAAGTGATCTGATGGTACCCTTGGTGGGAAGAGGCAGACATTGATTTACCAATGTGGAAATTTTCCAAATGTACCCCTCATGGGTGCTCGAGGATGTATAAATTATAATCCCGCATTGGTGCTTGCCAACTTGGTTACCCTATAATGGAACCACCTTCTGAAGCTACAATAACTCCTTTCATCATGTACTACTCTCGGATTCTGATAAGTGGTCTACTAAAAAGTCCGATCTTGGAACAATGTTGTCCGAAAAGGAAGAGAACTAGGAGTTAGGAGTATGTGTGAAAGAAAGCTATCGCCAATGGGTAAAAAGTAGGGCTCAAAAGGTTAAGTTACCATTCAAAGTTTCAACAACAATTACTCCTGATAAAATGTTGGCCTTGCATTTTGATGAAATTGAAGAAATCAAAGAAGTGAAAGAAAAACTGGACAAGACGAACAAGAAAAAATGCAAGTGGTGGCTGAATTGAAAAACATCCACCATGATTATGCAGCTTTAAAGCGAGAAAGCACTGAAAGAGATCAAGTTCTTGAAAAGACCAGCAAGAAGTTAAAAATGGGACATGAGCACATGATGAAAACCAAAGAATGTCTCATAGCTGCCAACAAAGAGTTAGGACTTCGAAGACAAGAGCGTAATGAAGCATTAGCTGAAAATCAACGACTGAAGAAGCTGCTTCAAAATGCTAGAATTGCTGAAAAAGCTGCATTAAGAGGTGAGGAACAAATGAAATAGCAAATCGGGAATTGAAGGAGAACGAAGAAAGGTTGAGGAACTAAATCAACACATGAAAGATGAGATCATGAACTATCAAGTTGTCCTGGAAAAAGAAAAGAAAAGGATTGCAAATTTGGATCTTGAAGTGCAACACCGAGATCACATCATTCATGAGTTTAAAGTTCGCTTTTCAAACTTGGCAGGGTTGGCTAATACAGCAATAGAAGATGTTCCAAGGTATCTGGAAATGGCTGAACAAGAAATTATCCCCTTTGAGACTCCAGATGAGATTCGCAACTTCGTTGACTATTGCAGAGATTTGGTTAGAAAGATGAAACGAATGATTGCATAAAGACGTTGATGAGATGTTAGCTTTAGAGTGTCAATGTTGGTTAGGAAATAATATGTGGTTTTATGATGTAAGAAAGATGTTGTTTTGAATATTGTGTTGATCTCATGGCAATATTCATTTAAATATAACATAGTACCTTTGAACGAGACGTTCTGGAAACAGTTATCATAAAAAATACTCACATCAAGACTAAGCACGATAGAAGGTCTCTAATAAATAACAATGTTTTTCTTTCTTTTTACTAAAACTTATTTCCATAGGTAAAACTTCGTCACCATTGGGCGCCCAAGGAAGAAGATACCGATCTAACTCGTATTCACAATACCAGAGCTCGGAACAAAGATGGCTGGAGGAAATTCTAACTCAGGAAGAGTACACTCAACCAATGATGAAGCAGGAAGAAATTTAAGCATGGAAGTTGATGCAAGAGAGAAAAATTGAATGAAATGTCAAATAACCAAGCAAGGATGGAAGAAATGATGAGAGCCATGAAGGAGTCACTTGACTTATTGGGGGCTAATCAAAACCGAGACATGGTGAATACGTCAGTTGAGGTACAACCAAGTGCTACAATGATAACCATACCTGGGGCATCAAATGCACCTAAATGTTACCCAAGGGGTGAATGATGGGGATGAGATTCTGAATAACCCTCATGGACAGCCACCACCCACAATGCCATTAGTAATTCCAATCGGAGAAGGCTATCATTCGTTAGAGAACACTCATACTGATGGGCATGAGCATGCTGCCCCTATTTGGGGGCAACCTCGTGTATTATCCAGAAACAACCATTTTCCTCATAAAATAGCCATGCAGAGGTGAATAAAGACAAGTTCAGAGAAGAATGGATGAAGAAGATTAGGAGCAAATCAAAGCTATTCAAGGACCTAGCACTTATGGTCATATGGAGATTGAGCAGCTTTGCCCTCCTATTGACAGGAGTTCCTAAAGACTTCAAGGTTCCTGATTTCTTGAAGTATGATGGCACTGGTAATCTCTTTTTCATTTAAAGAGTTACTGCACAAAAATGTCAATATGGTCCAAGGACGAGAAGTTTCTTATCAGCTTTTCCATGAAAGTTTAACTGGACCTTAGAGTGGTATATCCAATTAGACCATTCCAAAACTTCCTGCGGAGGGAATTAGTTGACCAATTCATGAATCAATACAAGTTTAACATGGAAATAGCACCTACTCGCGAGCAATTGAGCACGATGCAGAAGAAGAAAGATGAGTCCTTTAAGCAATATGCTCAAAGATGGAGAACTTTAGCCTCAAGTGCAACCGCCACTTATCCCATCTGAAATGTGTTCGTACTTTTTGGGGACTTTAGGATCTCCTTACATTGGGACAATGGCAGGAGCAACATACAAAGACTTCTCTGAATTGATAACTCCTGGTGAGAGATCGAGAATTTGGCTAAAGCTGGAAAACTTCCTGAGTAATGAAGACACAAGAAGAGGATTGCCGCCAAGGAAGAAAGAGTGGAAGTAAGTTATGTGCAAGGTCAGCAATCTTTCATTCCAAGATATGCCTCAACACACCCAAATCCCAAATACCATCCATCCCTTACTACCCACCATACCAAACTACTCCAACCACAAATACAATCCCATATACCCAACCTCAAGTCAATAACATCCACATACAACCATACCAACCAGCTCGCCCAGCCTATACATATAACCCGACCACATATCCCAGAACTACCCAAACACTACACCACCTCGACCAAATTTCCAAAACCAGAATCGTAATCGATTCCCAAACCTTCCACCTTTCCCAAAGCTATCCATTTCAAATGATGCCCTGTTTCAAAAATTGTTCGATGCTCACCTGATCTCACCATGTCCTGTGCGTCCATTAGAACCACCATTTCCAGCTTGGTACAACCCCAACTTAACTTGTAAATACCACATGGAAGTTGTGGGGCATTCAATTGAAGATTGTGAAGCCTTCAAGACAGCGGTAAGAAGGCTAATTGCTTGTGGAAGATTGGACCTAGAGGAATCAAAGCCCGATATTGTTAACAATTCGATGCCAAATCATGAAGGATGAGCTCGAGTAAATGCTTTGACGATGGAGGAACCCTTGATCAAGAGGGTCTTGAATCTTCGAACTCCTATGGAGAAAGTCTTCATTTGCTTAAAGGAAGCTGGATACAACATCACAACACCTGCATCTATGATGAAGGAAAATGAGAAATGTGATATGGAATCAAGTTGTGACTACCACTTGGAGGCTTTGGTCATGACATAGAAAGTTGCTGGGATTTCAAGGCTCGTGTACAGGGATTACTCAACCTAGGTGTTATACAAGCAAAAAAGAAGCTAAATGTTTCTGAATAGGTGAATGTGATTGAGCGTTTTGTGCTCGAGTGCCTCCACTTAATCAAGCGCCGAAGCCAGAAAGGGAGTTATCACTGTGAAGAAACCAACACCCTTTGTTTATAAGGACACACATGCTGTACCTTGGAACTATGAGACTGAGGTTGAGATGAAAAGAGATATAGGAGAAACTTCAAATGCCCAAGTAGGTGGAGTAGTAACTAGTATAACAAAAAGTGGAAGGTGTTATGGTCCTAAAGAAATAGAAAAAGGAAAGTTTGTTAATGAAGGGAATGTTGGAAAAAGTTCTAACTTGGGAGGAAGTGAAATGAAAGAAGATGAGGGGAGGAATTTCTAAAAATCATGAAACAGAGTGAGTATGATATTCTAGAACAATTAAAGAAGACTCCTATCAGAATATCCTTGTTATCACTAATCTTGTCATTGAGCCTCATCAAAAGGCAGTGTTAAAGATTCTGAAAGAAGCTTATGTCAAGCCTGACTTTTCAATAGAGAACATGGTGAATATGGTAGATCTAGTGAAACGTGTCAGCATGATCACGTTCTCAAGATAGGAAGTTATGTCAGGGCTAACCCAGAGCACTGTACATAACTCTCAAATGCAGAGACCATATATTGCCCAGGGTCCTCATTGATGGAGGTTAGGATTGAATGTTCTACCAGTGTCGACCTTAAGTTACTTGTCAATAAGTAAGGATGATATATCGCCAAGGTGATGATTGTGAAGGCTTTTGATGGGGCAAAGAAAAGCATCCTTGGGGAAATGTTATTGCCATTGGAGATTGGCCTAAGTCAATTGAAGTGTTATTCCAGGTAATGGAGATCGAAAAGATTACAATATGCTGTTGGGAAGACCATGGATTAACAATGTCAGTGTTGTTCCCTCAACCTTGCATCAAAAGGTTAAATACATAGAGAATGGCTCGATCATTACAATTTGACTAGTACTTGTGAGCCTATATTCAAGTTGCTACGAAAACATCAACCCGGAGAATAGAATGAGGAATGCCAAGAAGCCTTTGCTAAAATAAAGGCTTATTTAATGAAACCTCCAGTTTGACCCCACCTACACGAGCCGTCCTTTAATCCTGTACCTCAAGTGTTACCCACATCAATGGGGGCAATGTTAGGACAATATGACGAGTCTGAAGAAAGAGCAGGCAATTTATTATCTAAGCAAGAAGTTTAATGACTTGAACTCGCTCCTGGCAATGGAAAAGACCTCTGTGCATTGGCATGGACTTCCAAGAGGCTTAGGAGTACATGTTATACTATACTTGGTTGATCTCTCAATGGATCCGTTAAAGTACATATTTGATAGTCCTCATGTGTCGTTGAGAATGTCAAAGTGGCAAGTGATCCTGTTAGAATTTGACATCAAGTATGTGACCCAAAAGTCTGTCAAGGGAGGTGCAATTGCTGATCATCTAGCTGAAAACCCGCTTGAAAGCGAGCAGCTAACCACTCCTGAAATTATGAGACGATGAAGTGATGTTAGTGGAGAAAGAAGAGATGGAAAAGGAGAATGTATGGAAGATGTACTTTGATGGAGCTGCTAACATGAATGGATGTGGAATAGGAGCTGGTGGTGTCACCTGGGTAAGCAATACCCAGTCTCTATCAAGTTGGATTTTGAATGTACCAACAACGCAGAGTATGAGGCGTGTGCAAATGGTTTGCAAGTTGCAATTGGTTTGGGAATCAAAGAATTAAAAGTCTTTGGGGACTCTGCACTTATAATTTATCAAGTTAATGGACAATGGCAAACAAAGGATCCAAAATTGGTACCTAACCAGAAATACTTGTCTCGACTAATTGAGCGATTTGATGATATGTCATTCTCTCATTTAACTCGAGACAAGAACCAATTTGCGAATGCTTTGGCAACTTTGGCTGTAATAACCAAATTGGAAGTCCATGCTAATGTCCAACCTATCCATGTGAGGTGCAAAGCGAACCAATATATTGTGGCAATGTGGAGATTGAACCAGACGGCCAACCTTGGGATCATGACATCAACAGTATATTCAAAAAGGGGAATACCCAGCTGGTGCAAATGAGGTGAATAAAAAGACGATTCATCGACTAGCTATGATTTTTTTCTTGAATGGTGAAGTCCTCTACAAAAGAAATCATGACGGCACTCTCCTAAGATGTATAGATGCTCATGAAGCTAGCATAATCATGACCGAAATCCATGAAGGGATATGTGGAACCCATGCTAATAGGCACATGATGGTGCGCAAAATCCTAAGGAGTGGTTATTATTGGTCTACCATGGAAAGCGACTATCAACTATGTTCGGAAGTGCCACAAATGCCAAATATATGCAGATCGAGTTAATGTTCCTCCATTTCCACTACATAGCATGGTATCTCCCTGGCCTTTCTCGATGTGGGGCATGGATGTTATCGGCCCAATTAATCCTAAGGCATCCAATGGTCATCGTTTCATCTTGGTAGCGATAGACTATTTCACTAAATGGGTGGAAGCCACTTCATATGCCAATATCACACAAAAGGTGTTTCTCAGATTTATCAAAAGAGACATTATTTGTAGATATGGGATTCCAGAAGAATTATCACAGACAATGCTCCTAATCTCAATGGTGCCGAGGTTCAGAAGTTCTTTGAGACTTTCAAAATCAAGCATCACAACTCAGCTCCTTATAGGCCTCAAATGAATGGTGCGGTGGAAGCTCCAAAAGAATATCAAGAAAATTGTTGCCAAAATGGTGGTGAATTACAAAGATTGGCATGAAATGCTGCCATATGCTTTGCACGGTTATCGTACCAACATACAATCAAGCACAAGAACAACTCCTTTCTCATTGGTATATGGAATGGAAGTTGTATCCCCTATTGAAGTTGAAATCCCATCATTAAGGGTTTTGATGGAGGTGAGTTAGAAGAATCTGAGTGGGTGAAAGCTTGTTATGAACAGTTGAATATGATAGAAGAGAAAGATTGGCAGCCATTTGTCATGGCCAGTTGTATCAAAGTAGAATGGCTAAGGCTTTCAACAAGAAAGTCCGCCCTAGGGATTTGTATCCAGGAGATTTGGTTTTGAAGAAAATTCTCCCTAATCAAGAGGACACAGAGGAAAATGGGCTCCAAGTTATGAAGGTCCTTACATTGTCAAACAAGCATTTTCAGGAGGGCATTGATCTTGTAAAATATGGATGGACAAGAACTACCTAAGACCCGTCAACACTGATGCAGTCAAAAAGTTTTATGCTTGAAAAGATGTTGTGAAAGCTCATTAGGTCGAAAACTTGAAGGAACGCCTAAATGAAAGCTAGGATGAGAAATAAATAAAAATAATAAAAAGCCCGTTAAGTTGAAAACTCGAAAGAGCGGCCTAAGCAAAAGTTAGGGTAAAAAAAAAGGAAAAAGAAAAAGCCCTTTAGGATGAAAACCCAAAAGGGCGGCCTAGGCAAAAGTTAGGGCAAAATAACGTGCATCATCTCAAACAATTTACACTTGGGCAACTTTCGGTGTTGAATGTGTCTTGTGAGCCACGCATACCAAGATTGAAACTAGGGCAATTTTTGGAGATCAAGAGAAGTGAAGATTGAAGGCTCATAAACAGAGAGTGGCTATAGCATCCGATTTGCTACAAGAAATCAATTGAATAAGCCACTAAAGACCAAACTTGGCAAATTTTTTATATTGTTTGAAATCATATCTTTTACTTTGCTTTGTTTACTTCTTCCAACAATTTGTGATATTGTTGTTCAATACACCAAGTAGTAAAAATGCTCATTCAGTTAATTTTTCCATTTCCCCCTTGCATGCATGTTCATTTATGATGTTTTGAGTAAGCATAAATTTAAGCTTAAACTGTACCAACAGTTCTTGTAGCAATGCATTAATGACTAGCATCACACAAAGGGAATCCAGAAGCTTCAATTAAGCTTGGTAGAAAGGTAATCATCATCCTAAAAGGGAAAAGAGATAAGAGAGAATGGGAAAAAGTGAGCAAAGTTAGAAGAAAATAAAAGTTTCATTTGCGTCAGAGGTCCAATACAGTGACTACGAGTTTGATCGGTTGAAGTTTTCCTCGAGGGTTGCTTGACTATGGCGAGATTCCTTTCACAAGAACGTTTTTTGAAAAGAAAAAGAAATGCAATGAAACCATATTGCAAGTGTTAATGACAAACTTGAAAACGGATTCATGTGGTAAAATCTCTCTGAAGAAGCTTATAGTTTAAATGTTTTTCGATGTTAAAATGATTCTTTTGTGACATATTTATCATCTCATTCTTTGATTTTCAAATCATTTAGGTTCTTGGCCTATTTCTCTTTTATCCATTTCATACTATCATGATCCTGGATTCATTCACATTTTGTACATAGACATCCTTGGCATCTCCATTTTAGCTTGACATAGTTGGTTCATTTTTGTTTTTGAAAAAAATAAAAAAGGTTTGACTCTTGCATCCACTTAACTTGAAAAAATGCATGAAAAAGAAATATTCAATTTTCACATTCCCATGATTGCCATTGCTTTTACATTTCTAGTTGGCCTAGATTGCCATTTCACTTTTCTAGTCATTTCTAGTCGGTCTCAGATTGCCATTTCACTTTTCAGTCATTTCTAGTCGGTCTAGATTTCAATATAATTTTCAAAGAAAAAAAAAAGAATGTTCAAATCATTGTTCTTCTTGTCAGCATTTACATTTTTTGTTAGCCCCGTTGGCTTTTAATTTCCTGCTGTGGACCCGTATCCAGTTGGTCGCAAGGCTTTTCATTTCCATCGCTTGTGACCTGGATCCAGTTGAGTCGTAAGGCTTTTCATTTCCTGTCCTTGTTGACCCGTATCCAGTTGGTCACAAGTCTTTTAATTTCCTGCGAGCCCTGGCTTTTAATTCCTATTGCGTGGACCAATCCAGCGGTTAAGATTTTTCATTCATGTTGCTTGCCGACCAGTATCCAGTGGTCGCAAGATTTTTTCATTTCCTGTTGCTTGTGGACCGTATCCAGTTGGTCGCAAGATTTTTCATTTCATGTTGCTTGTTACCCATATCCAGTTCTGTCAAAGTCTTTTAATTTTCTCGTACCCCTGGCTTTTAATTTCTGCGCTTGCTGACCCATATCTAGTTGGTCGCAAGTCTTTAATTTCTGCAGCCCCTGGCTTTTAATTTCCTCCTCTGTTGACCCATATTAGTTGGTCGCAAGTCTTTAATTTTCTGTCAGCCCTGGCTTTTAATTCCGTTGCGTAATGCATATCCATTCGGTCAAAGAATTTTCATTCCTGTTGCTTGTGGACCAGTATCATTGGTCACAGGCTTTTCATTTCCTGTTGTTTGCTGACCATATCCAGTTGGTCACAAGATCTTTTTGATTTCCATCAGCCCTTGTCGGCTTTTGATTTCCAGTAACCGATTGACTTGTAAATTCCATTGACTCTTTGAATTTCTGTTAATTCCATTGGCTTTTACATTTCTTGTCATTTGTAAGCTTGTGTCAAATTAGTTAGTTTTCTTCTTTTCATGATTCATACATAGGTCATCTCTGAATTGTATAGTTTGCATGTGATCTTCTTGTTTAGACTCTTTCAAAGTTAGAATTCAATCTTTCTTGCATTCGCATTTCATGCATTGAACAAAATCAATGTTCATGTCTTTACTTATTCCTTACAAAGACAATATGTAAAAACTCAGGTTTTTCATATTCTCTTATAGGAAATAAGTAAAGAGGGACAACTGTGAACACCTGATTTTGTCCAACCCAAAAAGAAAAAAAATTCAATCCATTCCTTTGAAGAATTCTTAGTTCATTTCATTTTAGTGGTTATTGCCCATTAGTTGTTAAATTTTTAAAAAATAAAGCCCATTTCATTTTTTTTTTTTGAGTTGTTAGCCCGTATGTTTACCTTTTATTATTTTTGAAAATGTTGAGACAAATTAATATTTGGTGCATGTGCACCACTTTTTAGTTTTGTCTTCTATCTAAAAAAAGAGAAAGTGTGCACGGATTTCATCTAGAATAAAGGAAAAGTTGCATTTCACTATTGTTTTTCTTGTTTTTTTGTCCTGTCCTTGAAAGAAAACAAAAGGGAGCTGCATGCGCCGAATTGAAACCATGGGAAAGACAAGATGCAAAAGCGCAAGTCAAAATGACAACAAGACAATTCATGTAAATCCCATGAAATCAGGTGATTTAGAAATAAGCTCAATCAAATCACAGACATTGTTGACCAAAGTAAAAAAATCATCCTGCAATTGTGTATAAATGGGGTCAAAATTCATAGAAAGGGGACCGCTGACTCTCTAACCATCTTATTTTTCTAAGACTCTGATAACCATTTTCAACCTTTGAAAGGTTTTATTCTACAATCTTTGAGGGAGTTTTTAGAAAATTTCAAAGGGGAATCAATTTCCAACTCAAAAACTTGATCACCATTTTGACTGAACCAAAATCCTAGCCAAACCACAAACCAAAATCAAAGCAAGCTAGCCATACCCGCAATTTATAGCCAAAATAGAAATCAACCAAGAATCAAACACAGACCAAAGCAAATCCATCATCATCAACGTCCATAATAAAAACATCTTTAAGGTAAAGTTCTCAATTCATCAGAAAAATATAAAAAAAAGGAAATAAAACCGAAGAGAATGGGGTGGCGGTGGCGCCGGTGGTGCCCCTCCACTCCATCCGTGGTCTCCTCTTCATGCAACATCACGGCGGCCTCTCCTTCTATCTAAAGTCAATCCAGGGCCGCCGATCGCTCCCGCTCCTCACGACCGCAAATCGGCCTCCTTTTTCCGCTGGAGTTGGCGCTCCTTCCCTCTCCCCCGATATTGCTCCCACCGTGCTTCATGGCCAGAGATCGGCCTCTTCCTTCTCCGAAGCCGCCTTCCTTCCCCGCGTCTGCGTCCTCTCTTCTTTTCTTCTTAATTCTCAGCTTCTCGTTTTCTCTCCAGTTACTTCTCTCTCTATTTCCTCTATCAGATTCCTTTCTTTTGTGATTTTGTGTAGTGTAAATATTTATCAATAAATATGTGAGTGTGTGAGAACCCTGAGTATGAGTGTGTTTTTGAAAGAGAGGTTTTTGTTTTTAGTGTGTCTAAGATCTAGGTACTAGAGGTGTTAATTGAATTTATTTTTTATTCTTGGATTGCATTCATCGTGAGCTTTATTTTTTTTAAGATTCAAAATTTTCTTTTAGTTGTTTTGTCTTCTCAATTAGGCTGAATAAAAAAAAAAGGAAAAATCCATGCGTGTGTGTAAAGTTTGTTCAAGGAATTTATAAATTTTATTTATTTAGTTATATTTTTGGGTTAGCATGGTTTGATTCTATTGGATCTAATTTCAGGTTTACTTGTTTGGGTTTGGGTCTAAGTTAAGTCTAAAACATTTTTTTTTATTAGTCATTTTTAAGATTGAAATAAATGTGTGAGTATTTTACTTCAATATATTTCCTTTTTTTAGTTAATTAATTGATAAAATGTTATAAACAGGATTAATTTAACCTACGGTTTGTTAATTCTATGTGCTGAATATTTTAGCTGAAGGATATTCAAAATTCATTTTCAATATTAAAATCAATTATACAAATATTGTATAAAGAACTACGTGACTTTGAATTCCCAATTGCACCAGGGGATACGTAGGAGTAGGCGATTCCGATCCTGTCAAGTCAAAATTAATTTTTGTCTTAATTGTAAATAATTTTTCTAATGAATTTTTAATATGAGATATTTTATTTTATTTAATTTTCATTTCTTTGGGGGAATATGTTTTATTTTGAATAAATGAATTAATTTAGCCGTACGGCTGTTAATTCGATATTTCGGGCATTTGAGTTGTAACTTAATGATCAAAATTTCCCTAAAATACATTTGTTCTCTTTTGTATTTTTTTCCTTTATATAAAATCAAAATAATTTTATTATTTGTAAATATTTATTAATTCATAAGACATTTTATTTTCATGTATTCATTTTAATTTTGTTACTTATTTTTCAAATATTTTATTTCAAATAAAAATGTTAATTTAGCCGTAACGGCTTGTTAACTTGGTATTTTGGACATCTGAATTATGAACAGTTGATGTTCCAAAATTTCTTTTTAAGAAATATTTTTTTAATTTTCTTGTAAATAAAATAAATATTTTGAAGGTTATTAATAATTTGCACAAATCAATAGGTACCGTCTAAGGACGGTGTACTAGGGGTGCGTAGGATTAAATCCTACCTTCTTATGCATAACCGACTCCGAACTCGAATCTGGTTACAAAGACCTTTTCTTTAAAAATAAATGGTTTTTCCATGTTTTCCATTTTGAATAAACTTGGTGGCGACTCCAATTTTAACAATTCTTTTTTGCTGTCCTTTGCAATCCGCTTGACAATGTGTTTTATTGGTTTCTGCCCTATGTATTTCCATGCATTCATATGTCGTATGCTATATACATGCATTAAGATTCATTATAAAAGACACGGACCTTGAATAATTACCTTTTGCGAAAACCTCATAATTAACCATTGCATGTTTAACCTTTTCAAAAAACCTAAGGTTCCTAAGGAAGTAAACGATGATATTAGGATAGGAGGTTTCCCTACGAATTCTTTAGCAAGATTCTCACCCTCTCGTTCTCTTTCCGTTACGTCTTCAGGCCGCGATGGCATCGTTCGTGATTTTTTGATGCACCCGTATGGGAGCTGCACTGATTCCGATTACCAGTCTTACCATTTCGAGGGTCATTGTGCTTGCGTATTTTTGCATACATAGGACACCCATTTGCTTTTCCGCTAGCTTTCGCTTCACCTTAACTTTTCCCTACGGCTTATGATCTGATTTTTGAAAGGATGCGACACCATGACGGGAACGCCACAAACCTTCGTCTTCGCAGTGCGTGGTTACCCAGAGTACGTCCTTGCCGCCGAGGCATCGGAGACCGATCCGTTGGAGGATCCCCCTTCTCATCCTTCTTGGAAGGATCTGCCCTGCAGTTCCCATGGATGTAGGAAGGGACAATGAGGACACGGTGACATAGCGGAGGCTAGCTCAATGCCCAGATGCACCTTTACGTAGGAGGGAGTAGTCATGGCTTGAGATCGATCCCTTTGGGGGCTCTTTCATGTATTAGCAGTTTATGTTTCTTGTATTTTATGTTTCTCTTAAGCTCTTCCATGATAAGGGTATGACTTTATGCTTTTATGTTTTCAAGCTAATGTACTAAACTATAATGATTAATATTATGATGGATGTTTTTATGTTTGAGGTGTTCTTATATTTCGTTTGTATTGTATGCTTTATTTGTTCTTCCACTTTACGTTCCGCTTTACGTTTCTTTTATATGGTACGCGAAGGCTCGCACTTTGTTTTACGTATTCCATTTAAAAAAAAAATTTACTCGTATTTTCCGCTAAGTAATTTTACAAATGATGTTCAAAGGGAAGTAATAACTAATAGTTAATCTTAATACGTCCTAGGCATGTTGGGTTAATATATTAGGGTGTTACATTATGGTATAAAGAAGTTTCATTTACGGAGCCTAAGGATTGGACTGACCATGCTTTAGAGGCATGTTACGGTAGTATGTCATGTATAGTGCTTAGCTATTAGAGATAAGCTTTAGGATAGACACACACGACCTTGTCTGCTTGCCTTGCCATGGTAACTAGCTCATCTAGCTTGGAATATTGAGCCCGATCACCTCATGTTTGTTGACTTGTGTGTTTAGGGACAAATGGCACCCAGAGACAAATAGGAATGCGAGCGAAGGCGAACAAGGGAATGAAACCGCAGCCGCTGACGAGATGGCTAGCGGATGGAGCGGATGTTCGATCGCATGAATCAACCAAGGGACGCGCTCAAGGTCCCCTGCTGCAAGGCGTGGAACAAGCCCGTTTTGGGAGTTCCCCAAGGCCAATCCCCTAACCTTCGTGGAGCTTTGAATCCGGACAAGGCGGATGAGTGGATCAAGAACATGGAAAAGATCTACTCGGTGGTTACCTCGGAAGAACAAAAAGTCACCTTTGCTGCCTACATGATGGAGTCGATGCAGAGTTTTGGTGGACCGGCACCAGAGGCTGAGAAGCTACGGACAGCTATCAACTGGGAGATGTTCAAGACGTACTTCTATGAGAAGTATTTCCGAGTCCATGAGGAACGCAAAGGACATCGAGTTCATGCAATTAGTCCAAGGTGGATCGTCCGTCGCCCAGGACACGGTTAAGTTTGAAGAGTTGAGCAAGTTCTGGGTTTTCCAAGGGAATCCCGATGGTTTGGAAGTGCATTAAATATGAAGTCGGGTTGGTCCGAACTTAACATTGCTGGCACACATGGAGATTAGGGACTTCCTTACCCTAGTCAACAAGTGCCAGATCATCGAAGAAGGGCACAAGAAGCTAAGCACCGCGAGAGTGGATCGTCCCCGTGGTTTGGGACCTCAAGCCCCAAGGTTCAAGCCGTCGCATCAAATCAACGAGGAACCACTACCATCCCTACCAATCCAACCAGTTCAAGCATCAACAACACCAACAACAACATTATCAACAACAACAACAAAGAAGACCTGCAACCAACCCTTCGACAACACCTGAGGCTGCCGTTCAACCACAACGGCCGTGGGAACCGCAACCATCAACAAGGAGGAGTAGGCGGTCCTCGCAACAACAACAACAACAACAACAACAACAACAACAACAACCAACAAGGAGGGCCCAATGGGAACAAGAACAAGGCACCCAAGGAGCCCCTGCTACTGTCCCTGACCAACGGCCGCGGTATGTCCCCAATGTGGAAGAAGTCATGGCAATCTCCCTTGCCATGCGGAGCAAGGAGTATGCTTCCATTGTGGCAAGCCCGACCACTACGCTAAAGATTGCAAAAAATCACTATGCGGACAAGCGGTGAAAACCGCTATATTTTCAGAAAAGGACCATTGTTCCTAAGGATCACCCCACCACAGGCATAGGCCGAGCAATGAAAGTAAAGAAATTGAGCCCAGATTTCTTGGCCCATTTGAAATCCTTAGCAAAGTAGGATCTGAGCTTCCGTATAGCCTTTCAGAGTTCTGTCCAACCTTCATGATGTTTTTCATGTATCCCAGTTAAGAAAGTATGGTTTACCAAGTCATGTACTAGAGCCAGAACAGTACAATTAAAAGATGACCTAACGTTTGACTTACCATCCACAAGAATCGTTACCGAGGAATTAAGCAATTGAGAAATAAGGCTGACCCCTAGTCAAAGTAGCATGGGGACGAGGTGAAACTGAAGAATTCACATGGGAGCTGAATAGACATGCAACAATACCCCGAACTATTTCAGGAATGAATTTCGAGGGCGAAATTCTTTTAAGGAGGGGAGTAATGTAACGCCCCAATTATACTGCCATTTAGGAATTACCAAATTACCCTAGGTAATTTTTACATATAAGACCGAACAATCCTCAATAAAGGAATATAACATTAGAAGAGAGTTAGGTTCATACTAGAATCACAAACCCCAATTTTCTGTACGTGTAAAATGACCAAAATGCCCCTGAGGTTATTTTGCCTAAAATGAGGATCGTGGGCCCCACCCGTCCTCAAGGGCATGTTTTGACAATAATAAGGGATTGTTTGTGTTATGTGTGTTAATAGAGGAGAAGAATCTCATTTTTGAGTTCGACGCGAAATGACCAAAACGCTCCTATGGCGTTTAACTCCGATCGTGTCCATGCCCCAAACCTCACTAAAATGTTTTAAAAGATGTTTTTAAGCTATGATTGGTCAATGGTTAAGCTCGGGTGGCCTGGGACATTTTAAGTAAAATTACCGTTTTGCCCGTCTTTGTGCATTTTGCGAATTTTGAGATTTTTGATTTATCTAGCGAAACCTAAGCAATATTAGGCTCAAATTAAAGGTTATTAAATTCTAATTACTAATCTAGAGTCAAAATTATTTATTTAGAATGATTAGAACCCAAAATTGCTTTAAAACACCTAAATTGCTTACTAATTCACCTAAGCCTTTAATTGCAAATTCTCTAAATTTCAAAGATACCTTACCTACACCTACATAATACATGGAACACACAAATTTCCTCCTCCTTGGGCTGTAATGGCCGAATGGTTTTGTGCTTCCATGCATCATATTTATCAAAATTGGCACAAAGCTCAAGGCATGAAAACAAGGAATTATGAAACATAATTCCATGTTTTAAGCCATGAAACAAAGAATATGTTTTTCCTCCCTTGTTCCTCATTGAAAAATGAAAATAATCCTCCTCCATTTGTCCATTTATGAGCTTCAAATCCTCGAAGCCTTGCTCATACTTACACATTTCTAGTTCTTACAAACACCAAAAGCTTTCTTTCTCCTCTTACTTGGCTGAAACTTCTTCTTCAATTTCTCAAGGAGATTTTCTTTCATTTCACTCAAAGAAACCAAGTTCTTTTCCTTTCCTTCAAACCAAATTAGGTAGGGTGTTGTTTCTAAGTTCATTTTATGCTATGACAAGTTATGTTTCTAGCTCAAAATGTTGAATTCATGAACCTTTTCTATGGCTTTATCAATTTGTTTTTCCTTCCCTTTTCTTTAATGGTTTTGGCCAAATGGCCTAAGTATGAATGAAATGATGGCTTGATGATGAGGACCTTGAGTGTAGGTTGTAAATCCATCACAAGTTAGGCCTCTAAAGCTTGAAAGTTCCACTTGATGCAAAACTTTAAGGAATGATGTTTTTATGCTAACCTTGAACTTAGAACTCTATGTAAAAATAGTTTTCATTATGATTGATTTCAAAAAGTGTTGATGTTCATCTTTTAATCCATTTCTTTAAGCTTGATGATGATGTTCAAGCTATAAGGTTGTCTTTGACACTTTGGCATAAAGAACTCTAAAGCTCACTTTGTCTTGCTAAGATATATATTGGGTTAAATTTATATTTCTAAAGTCTTGGAGCTCTAGTAAAGAAATAAAATGAACTTGCATCCATGTTTAAGTTTATGCCTTGCATATCATGTTTACTTTTAATGTCATCACTAAATTCTCAAGAATAAATAAATGAACTTGCATTTCATGTTTAAATTCCAAGCTTGCATTTCATGTTTATGTTTCAAGTTGTCACTTAATCTCCAAAGATAATAAAGAGGATGCATCTCATATTTATTTTATGCTCTCACTTTATTTTATAATGGCTAAAAGAATCAACGCATGACATGTTTATTATTATGTCATCACCTAAGAATCCTAGAGCTCAAAGACTTGCCCAAGTATCACAAGCAAAGTTGGAACCATGGTAATAAGAACTCTAAAACTCACTTTCAATTTCCTTAAGATTATTGGAGTCAAAGAATTCATTCTTTAAGAAGTCTTGAGTTTGGAGCTTAATAAGAATTCTCTTCTCTTTTCACTTTGATGCGGACTACCGCCGCTCCCTTTTTCTTTTATTAAGATTCTTTTCTCTCCACTAGTCCAGTGCGGACTACGCCATTTTAGTTTCTTATTTATTTCAAGCACTTGCATCATGTTTAAATTTCAAGTCTTGCATATCATGTTTATATTTCCAAGTTATCACCTTATAAAGACAAGATTAAAATGAGGTTGCATAGCATGTTTATGATTCTAGTTATCACCTAAATCTCTAAAGCTCAAGACTTGCTCCTTTTATCTTAAGTGAAAATTTTAATCGTGAAGATTCTTTCAATGTATAAATCGGCCTCATGATTAAGGTAGGCCTAAAGTGATTTTAAATAAGCTACTGATTTAGTAACAAAAAGAATTAGTTTTTAAAAGAGTTTTAAGGCTTTGCAAAAATTTTATGGGATACTAGAAAATGTGATTTTAAGCAATTATGTGAGGTTCATGATTTAGTCACTATGAGTTTAGTACTACTTATGATGATGATTTGATATGTTTATTATTGAGGAACAATTCTATGCATATTAGAAGAGAAACTAGCTACATAAAACAACGTAAAGCTAGGATTTAGCTAGTTTTTGATCCCTTTAAATTTAGTCACTGCCAAATCTATTTTAGTATGTTATAATTCTGTCTAAGATTGGTTAGCCATGAAAAATTTGGTAACAATTAGTATAGGATTTATGAACACTAAAAAAAAAATGAAACTAGCAACTAGAAAACTATAAAAGCAAGATTTCTAGAACTCTAAAGAATGGAATTTATACATTCTGTCCAGAACCCTAGAAGTTATAAGAATATGGTTTTATTATGTTTAGATAAGTGAGAATGATTCATAATTGGTTTAGTAATTAATTTTAGCTTCATAGAAA
Source organism: Dalbergia oliveri (assembly GCA_030441495.1). Lineage (NCBI taxonomy): Eukaryota > Viridiplantae > Streptophyta > Magnoliopsida > Fabales > Fabaceae > Dalbergia > Dalbergia oliveri. The sequence goes on from JAMLFY010000009.1 coordinate 4,298,678, forward strand.
AGCTGGTAAAGAAAAAGGGCTAAAACGCAACTTCTAGCACACGTAAAACCTTGAGAAAGATTTACTGCCTATGCTGTCTCATATAGTTTAATAATGTTCTTAAGGCTTATAATTAATGGTAATAATAGTAATGAGTCCTTAGATACATAAGAAATTAGTTTGATAATTAAGGTTACCCGATTTTAGAGTTCAGTTGTTTAAGGAACTTTACCGTGAGAATTTTAGATGACATCATTTGATGTTTGAATGTCAGTTTATATGATGATGTAATGCCTATTGAGAATTTGATATTATTGAATGATTTCATGGCTTGCATGTTATAGTTGCTGTTGCAAACAATGAGAATGCTTATGTATGAAATATGAGAATATATCATGATAATTATGAATGATGAGTTGCATTATGATATAACATGCAAAGACTTAATGGTGACTTAAAATTATGAGGAAATGATCCTTTAGACCCATCAGACTATAGTGGTGAAAAGGTGATTCTTGCCCCTAGCCCTTCTCTCAAAAGGGTAGAGTTGGGACTTTAACTTATCAAAATGGATAAGTATATGCTAGTGACGACTAGTAAGGTATGAGCTCATAACCTAGATTACTCCCAAAGGGTGGAGTATAGGGTGGCCTAGGAAAATGATGATGAAAGTAACTTTAAGTCACCTAAGGAATTAAGTAACGTATTATGTGATTATGATGTTCTTCTATGCATAGTATTTATGAGATGATGATGAGAAATATGATGTTCTTCTATGCATAGTATTTATGATATGATGATGAGGAATATGATGTGGTCTTATGCATAGCTATGTTATTATGATATGCCGATGAGATATATGATAGGAAAAGTTCATTATAATTATGACATGCTAAGTTTATGATGCATTACAAGACGCATGATTAAAACTAACGGACCTCGGTAAAGTATATTTTGAACTTAATAAATGAATCTTAGCATGCTCACTATTTCATAATAATCCAGGGTTCCTGAGGACGATGATGATGACACGATGCATATGAGGTGAGTACCCTACTAAGATTCTTTTATAAGTTTCTCACTCCCTCTTACTTTCTTTCTTTCCATCTCGTCTTCAGAAAGTAAAGGTGATGTTCGTGATTTCCATTGATGCTCTCACCTGGTAGATACACTTGAGCTTGTGAACCAGCTTATCATCCTTGAAGAAACGTATCGCTAAACCTTGCACATAAGCTCAGATATTTATCCTATTTTTGGGTATTATTATTATTAGGTGCCGTTAATGGATGTTCTTCCATCTATATTCTATTTATGTTTTGTTTGATTGACTACACCTAGCTTAACTTTGTTGGCAGACAAAATATCTATGTGTTATGTAATTATGGATGTCATATGATGGAGCCAATATGATGTGTTTTTCATTATATGCCCGTTGGTTTCCGCTTTATCTTGATTATCGTTCACGCTACGCGAGGATCACGTTTTCAATCATGTTTTTTAAAAAAAATGGCTCGTAATTTCATTAAGTATTTTCAAAGTATGGTTAAATAACTGAAGCAAAGAGTAAAGTCTAGTAATTAATCAGATACGACCTAGGCGTATTGGGTTAATTATTAGGGTGTTGTGTTTCCTTCCCCTTATTCAATCTAAGTCTTGTTTCTCGTTTTGTCCATATGTTAGAATATGCACAATTTAAGTTCATATATATTCTCTTTCTCAAATGCACGCATGAGCCACATGTAGGTATTCAATCGTATTAGAGGCCCATTCATCCCTCATGGATAAGTAATTGAAATAATTAGCATGCATTCATATGCCATACACTTAGAATAGATATCATTTTACCACAAATTTTAAGCCACTCTCACATTCCAGCACTTTGGCAGATTTACTATCATAGGCACAATATTTAATTATCCTAACAAATAGCCATTTCAAGAGCCAAAAAAATTATATATGACACTTCAATATGTCGAGAAGACCCTGTAAAAATTTCAAAATAAACAGAGGTCTATAGCTACTTTAGTAAAATGTACAAATTTTGGGGTCAGGGGCCACCAATTCAGTTTAGACCCAAGTTCTCAAAATTTTTACCCTAGTAATTGATGGAATCAAGGCACAAGAAAATTTATAGTGATACTTCAATATGTTACTAACTTCGTGTAAAAATTTCATGGGCTAATTCAATCAATTGTTATGATAATAAATTCGGACAAATTTATTGCTTCAATTTCAACAACCAAGATAGCATCAGTCTCATTTCGGCTTATGATTTTTTTGAGGCAGTAAAATTTAAAATAAACACTCAAGAAAATTCATGTGACTAGTTCAAGATGTTAACTTGAATATATAATTTTTTTAGCTAATGAAAATGACTACAAAATGTCCAGAAAAATCATGATCATACACTGCCAAGAAACCCTAAAATCCAAGTATCACTCAGCATCTTTTTGATAAAAGTGATTTTTATCATCATCCACATCTACTACCAAAATTAAGACATCAATATCAACATAATATCAATCACTAAAATCAGAAATTTTGGACTTAGCTCAACCCAAAACAAATTAGAAAAATTTGACAAAGAAAAGCAATAAAAACCCTACTTTGAGTAACCTATTAGCTCCTTGGCTTCTAGATTAACCAAGCTTGCTTCATTCTCCTCCAAAGCTCCCAATCCAACTTCAAACCCCTCTGATATCAGTGAGGTATGAGGTACAAGACAAGGTTTTGATAAGGAATGAAAATTTTGTTCGGTTAGATTGGTAGAGAATTAGGTGTAGAACAAGTTTTATGAATGGATATTGGTGTTTTAGTGAGTTTGAGCTAGTGTTTTCGAGATTTGAAAGCAAGTTTGAGTTCTTGAGAGAGATGACAATGGTGGATGCCTCTTTTCCCTTGTCTTGGCCGAAATTTTGATGCAAGGAAATGATAAGATGTTGATCTTATGAGTTTATGACAAAATGCATAGAATTTTCAAGTACAAAATGTTTTCTTTTCTTAAAGATAAATATGGAAATTTTGTAAACATCCTATTGGTCCTAATAAAATGACAATGGTGTGGCTTCTTCTAAGCCATACACTTGTCTAGTTAGGTGGCAAACTTTCACTGCAAATTTCATTCGATGTAAGAAACTATACACCGAAATCTCACGAACGGGTAAACAATACCGATTTTACCGATATTGCTTAAAATTAATTTTAAGTATAAAATTATCATTCTCATCTATTTTTAACCTTATTCCCATGTTTTCCTAATTTCGGGTACTTCAGGCCCAAATTAGGGTTTAGCGTCCTAGCCCAATGAGGGCCGAAGGTTACTATTCACCCGCTAAATTTTTTTTTAAAACGTCGTGGGCCACCCTCATCGTTGTTAAACGTTATATTTTTAAAATTATGACTAACAAAGCTCAATTAATTTTTAAATAATCTTTAGGGTGTTACACTCTTAAAGCTAGACATACTCATATATTTCACATAAATTTTCTGTAAGTTACAAATTTTGCAGGAATTCGAGGCATAATGGCTAGAACGGAGTTTTCCCCAATTGCTTCCTGTTATTTAACATATGAATTGTCGCAAGGGATAACGACGGACGGCGAAAAATTGTTTAAAAATTGGGAGTCGCCACCAAGTTTATTTAAGTTGGAAAAACATGGAAAAACCCATTTATTAAAAAAGGTGGTCTTTGAAACCAAATTTGAGTTCGGAGTCAGTTATGCATAGGAAGGGTAAGAATATTACACCCGTCTTTGACGGTACCTTTCATTAACTGTGCAAATTAAATAATAACCCTTTTCTAAATAAATAAATAGGTGAATAACGAGAAAAACATATTTACAATTTAAACAAAACAATTTAAGGAAAATTAATTTTGACTTGACAGGGGCGCCCCTCTACGTACCCTGGTGCAATGAGAAACTCAAAGTCACGTAGTTCTGGAGAAAATGATTGTGTGTTGAATGATTTTAAAAAAAAATTATATTAAAAAGCATGAAATCCATTATTGCACAGAATCCAAGTTAGCATTAAGCTACTCAATGGATTCTTATGATTCGAATAACGGTGAAGGTAGCATTTGCTACTCAATCATCATTATCGATCATTGCACGGGTTAACAAAAATCTAAAAAGGTTTTCTTTATTTTATCATAAGGAAAACATATTTCATATGATTTTAAAAGATTGTTAAAAAAAAACAATATGTAATAAGTTTTCCCTTTTCTTTAGAGTCCAAAAAGAAATGAAGCCCGCATAAGATTGTCCAAAAACTAAAACTACTAGACGGCCCAAGAATCATTAACACAAAATGAATAAAATAAATAAATAAAACATATATATAAAATAAAAAAAAAACACTAGGGAGTGGGGCTCATCACCGCACCCACCCCCCCCACTCACGCACATGCTCAGACACACACACACACACACACACACACACACACACACACATTCAAAGACACGAGAGAGAGAGAGAGCGAGAAAAGAGAGAGAGCACGAGGAAGAGAGAGAGGGAGATCGGGGGGGTTAGAGGCGGAAGCCGTGGCGGGGTGACGTGGAGGCGGCTCCGAGGCGGTCCGGCGAGAGAGGAGGCCGCATGCCCGCGACGGAGCGGAGGGAGGCTGGCTCGCGGAGGCGGTTGGGAAGGAACGGCGGAGCGGGGCTTGCGCTGTGCGGACGGCGATCGGGCGGCTAGGAAGAGGAAGGAAAACGACCGAGGAGGGAGAAGGAGGTGTTGTGCGGGTCCGTGCTGAAAACAGGAAGGGGTTGCTCCGGTTGTGGGTATGGATCGCAGCGAGATGGAGGTTGGAAGGTGGGGACCGTGGCTCGTGGTTGGGGTTTAAGGTCGAGAAAGGGAGCGAGGGAGGAGGAGGAGGGCCGCAGCTGGTGGACAAATATAGCGAGGGTAGGCCGCGGTGCATGCAGCCCAACGCGCGATGATGGGCGGGCGGCTGAGAAAGGGAAAGGTGCCTGGTATTGATGATGATGAGGTCACGGCGGTGGTGGGAAGAAAGACCGCCGCGGCCTCTTCCCTTTTATTCTAATTTTTCCAAGCTTTATATTTTGATGATGATGAAACATCTGATGCGTTGTTACCTTGTTCTTTCTTCCCCTTTTTTTTGCTTATGTTGATGCTGGTGGTGGTTGTGTATTGAAATTTTTTTTATGGTTTTTGGTTTGATGATGATGATGATGATGAAAATGTATGTTGCTGTAATGATGATTGTGATTTTGACTATATGATGTGTCTATGATGATGATGATGGCTTTGCGGTTATTGATGAGAGGGATGTATATGGAGATTATGGTTTTTTTTTTTTGTATTGATGATCCCCCCGGTGATTTGTGTTCCCCCTTTTATACTAGGTTTGTGATTGTAATTAATATTTTCCTCCATATTGTTCTCGGAATGAATGAGAAAACTGAATTTTTCATGCTTCTGACAAGAGCCAGGAGACCTCCACACTCCAACTTCATCCATTTATTAAACATTCCATTGACTAGATAGTGAGCCGATTTTTTGTCAGTTTGTTGCAGGGAGTGGACATGTTTGCTGAAGTGGGAGACAACGGACATGTGCCTATCCTGCTTCTCCTCCTTTTCATTTCAAATGGTGGTGGTGGAAAATAATAAAAAAGTTATGGGCACAATTGAAATGAACTTGAATTGGGGGCGCAACAACGGAAGCACGAGATGGGCCACAAGATAAGAAAAAGAGACCGGCATATTTTATTCTATCCTCCATTTTGATTTATGATTTTTTTCATTTATACATTTTTCCTTAAAGAAACTGGAAAAACATATGTCAATTTTTGGATTTTCTTGTTTAATGTACCTGACAAAATGAGTGTTCATTGCCCTCTTTGCTCATTCTTTATTAAGATAATATGAAAAACCTAAGCTTTACACATTGTCTTCATAAGGAATGAGTAAAGACATGAACATTGATTTTGTTTGGCAATGCATGAAATTGAAAACAATAAGAAAGATTAAATTCAAATGGTGGAAGGAATTAAATGTTCATGAGAGGCACATGCAATGAAACGATGCAATTCAAAACCAAGATATACGAGTGACAAGAAATGTGACATTCATTTGTACATGCAAGAGGAGTAAGCTAGGAAATAAAAAACAAAAGGAACAACTGAAAGTAAAATGGCAATGTTAGGTCAACTGAAATTAAAATGGCAATCTAAGGCCGAATGAAAAGTAAAATGGCAATCTGAGGCCAACTGAAAAAAATGGCAATCTGAGGCCAACTGAAAGTAAAATGGCAATCTAAGGCCAACTGAAAGAAATTGGCAATTGAGGCGAAATGAAATTGGCAATCTGAGGCCAACATGAAATGTAAAATGGCAATCTGAGGCCGACAGGAAAATTTGAAATTGGCAATTGAGGCCGACTGAAAATGAAATTGAAATTGGCAATCTGAGGCCGACTGAAATGTAAATTGGCAATGAGGCCAACTAAAAAGGTAAATTGGCAATCTGAGGCCGACATGAAATGAAATTGGCAATTTGAGGCCGAATGAAAATGAAATTGAAATTGGCAATCTGAGGCCGACTGAGTAAAATTGGCAATCTAAGGCCGACATGAAATGAAATTGGCAAATAAGACATCCTTTTTTCTTTTTCAAATTATGTGCAAAAGTCATGAATTTATCATCCATTTTCAATTTATTTCAAACACATTTTGAAAAACTAACGGTAACTAAATTGAGCAAACCTCGAAAACTTTAACCGATCAAACTCGTAATTCCCGCACTGGATTTTCTAGTATGCATAAGGTTTTCCTTTCTTCTGAACCTTGCTCACCTCTTCCCATTCTCCTTCTTATCTCTTTCCCTTTTTAGCATGGTGATTACTTTTCCATGAAGCCTACTTGAAGCTTCTGAATTCTCTTTGTGTGAGATTAGTCATTGATGTGTTGCTGTAAGCATTATTAGGTCGTACGATTTACACTTAAATTTATACTTACTCAAGACATCATAAATAAACATGCATGCAAAGGAAAAGTGGAAGGATTAACTGAATGAAAATTTTTATTGCTCGATGTATTTGGACGACAATAACGCAACATGTTTCGAAAAAGGAAACAAAATTGCATGAAAACTGGATTGCTAAAAGCATGAAATTTTGCCCCAGTTCTGGTTCTTAGTAACTTATTCAATTGATTTCTTGCAGCAAATCGGATGTCACAACCATTGTCTCCTCAATCTTCTCATTTCTTGATCCCAAAAATTGCCCCAGTTTCAGCCTTGGTCTGCTTGGCTCACAGGACATGTTCAACACAGGAATTTGCCCAAGTGTGAGTTGCTTAAGATGATGCCTATTATTTGCTCTAATTTTTGCCTAGGCCGCCCTTTCAGGTTTTCGACCTAGCGAGCTTTTTTTTTTATTTTTCTTCCTTTTTGTTTTGCCCTAATTTTTGCTTAGGCCGCTCTTTCGAGTTTTCGACCTAACGGGCTTCTTCCGCATCTTTTTAAGCATAAAACCTTTTGACTTCGGTGTTGATTGGTTTAGGCAATTCTCTTCCATCCATGTCTTGCAAAATCAATGCCCCGCCTGAGAGCGCTTGCTTGATAATGTAGGGACCCTCATAACTCGGAGCCCATTTTCCCCTTGCATCCTCTTGATTTGGGAGAATTTTCTTCAGAACCAGATCTCCTGACACAAATCTCTAGGACGAACTTTCTTGTTAAAAGCTTTAGCCATTCTACTTTGGTACAATTGGCCATGACAAATGGCTGTCCTTTTCTCTTCAATCATGTTCAACTTTCATATCGAGCCTTCACCCAATCAGATTCTTCCAATTCTGCCCATCAGAACCCTTAATGACGGGATTTCCACTTCTATGGGGGATACAGCTTCCATTCCATACACCAATGAGAAGGGAGTTGCCCTGTGCTTGACCGTATGTTGGTGCGATATGCATGTAGTGCATATGGCAGTATTCCGTGCCAGTCTTTATAGTTCACCACCATTTTGGCGATAATTTTCTTGACATTTTTATTTGCGGCCTCAACCGCGCCATTCATCTGCTATAAGGAGCTGAGTTGTGGTGCTTGATTTTGAAAGTCTCAAAAATTTTTGAACTTCAGCACCATTGAGGTTAGGGGCATTGTCTGATGATCCTTTCTGGGATCCCATATCTAGAGATAATGTCCTTTTTGATGAATCTAAGAAACACTTTCTGCGTGATACTGGCATATGAAGGCTTCCACCCACTTAGTGAAATAGTCTATCGCTACCAAAATGAAACGATGACCATTGGATGCCTTGGGATTAATTGGGCCGATGACGTCCATGCCCCACATCGAGAAAGGCCAGGGAGATACCATGCTATGTAATGTAACTGGAGGAGCATTGACTCGGTCTGCGTATATTTGGCACTTGTGGCACTTCGAACATAGTTGATACAATCGCTTTCCATGGTGGACCAATAATAACCACTCCTTAGGATTTTGCGTGCCATCATGTGTCCATTGGCATGGGTTCCACAAATCCCTTCGTGGACTTCAACCATGATTATTCGAGCTTCATGAGCATCTACACATCTAGGAGAGTAGTATCATGATTCCTCTTATAAAGGACGTCACCATTCAGGAAAAAGGACATGGCCAGTCGTCGGATTGTTTTCTTGTTCACCTCATTTGCCCCAATTGGGTATTCTCCCTTTTGAATATACTGCTGATGTCATGATACCAGGGCTGGCCGTCCGACTCAATCTCCACACTACCACAATATGCCGTTCACCTTGCATCTCTACATGGATAGGTTGGACATCGGTGTGGACTTCCAATTTAGTCATTACAGCCAAAGTTGCCAATGCGTCCGCAAATTGGTTCTTGTCTCGAGTTAAGTGAGAGAACGATATATCATCAAAGTGCTCAACTAATCGAGACAAGTACTTCTGATAAGGTACCAATTTTGGATCCTTTGTTTGCCATTGTCCGTTAACTTGGTAGATAATGAGTGCCGAATCTCCAAAGACTTTTAATTCTTTGATTCCCAAGTCAATTGCAACCTGCAGACCATTCGCACATGCTTCATATTCTGCGATGTTGTTGGTACATTCAAAATCTAGTTTGATAGAAATTGGGTACGCTTCCGGTGACACTACTACAGCTCCTACTCCACATCCGTTCATGTTGAGAGCTCCATCAAAATACATCTTCCACATATTCTCCTCTTCTTCATCTTCTCCTTCCACCGCCACACTTATCAGGGAATTCAGCCATGGTAGGTTGTGCATCCTCCAAAGGGTTTTCAGCTAAATGATCAGCAATTGCACCTCCCTTGACAGACTTTTGGGTCACATACTTGATATCAAATTCTGACAATATCACTTGCCACTTCGACATTCTCAATGACACATGAGGACTATCAAATATGTATTTTAGTGGATCCATTCGAGAGATTAGCCAAGTAGTGTAGTATAACATGTACCGTCTCAGCCTTTTGGAAGCCCACACTAATGCACAACAGGTCTTTTCAATGGTCAAGTAGCGAGATTCACAGTCATTAAGCTTCTTGCTCAGATAGTAAATGGCCTGTTCCTTCTTTCCAGACTTCACATCCTCCCAACATTGCCCCAGTTGACGCGGCAATACCGTGAGGTACAATATTAAAGGACGACCCAGCGTAGGCGGGATCAAACTGGAGGTTTCATTAAATAAGCCTTTATTTTGTCAAAGGCCTCTTGGCATTCTTCATTCCATTCTCCCTTATGCTTTCGTACAGCTTGAATATGGGCTCGCAAGTGCTAGTTAAGTTGGCAATAAATCTAGCAATGTAGTTGAGTCTCCCAAGAAAACTTCTCACTTCCCGTTCAGTTGAGGAGCTGGCATCTCTTGTATCGCCTTCACCTTGTCGGGTCCACCTTTATCCTTCTCTGCTAACAATGAATCCGAGTAATTTCCCTGAGAAGCTCCAAAGATGCACTTATTTGGGTTCAGAGCTTGTATTTCTGAGCCTTTCGAATAACCTTCTCAGGACCCACGTGACTTTCTCCCTCTTTACTTGGCGACCATATCATCTACGTACACTTCAATCTCCTTATGCATCATATCATGGAACAATGCGACCATGGCACGTTGGTAGGTGGCACCGGCATTCTTCAATCCGAATGGCATGACTGGTATAGCAAAATGTTCCCCACGGAGTTATGAAAGTAGTTTTTCCTTTATCATGAATGTCCATCGGGATCTGATTATATCCAGTACCCGTCCATGAATGAAAAGCGGTGACTTCCAGCGGTATTATCCACCAAGACATCAATGTGAGGGAGAGGAAAATCATCCTTTGGGCTAGCTTTGTTTAGATCCCAATCCACGCACATTCTCACTTTTCCATCCTTCTTGGGTACGGGCACAATGTTAGCCACCCAGTCAGTGTCTTGATACCTCCAGAAATCCAGCTTCTAGTTGTTTAGTCACTTCTTCTTTTATTTTCAACGACATGTCAGGTCGCATTCTTCTCAACTTTTGCTTTTTCTGAGCTTCTGGATACAAAGGGATCTTATGTGAAGCTATTTCTATCTAACCCGGCATATCATGATAGGTCCATGCAAAGACATCCAGATATTCTTCAAATGCAATCATTTCTGCGTTTTGGGTTTTCTACTATTTTCAGCTCTTTCTCTCTTCTTCATGCCCATGTTAATCAATTCAATCACTTCATTGTCTAAGTCAAATCCCTTTTCTGTATTCTCCAGGAGATTAGAAAATTGCCCAACAATTTCTTCATCCTCCTCAGATTCATGGTTATCACAATCGAGTAGCAAGAGAATCAATTGATAGGCTTCCAAAGTCCCTTTCATGTGGCAAAATTTCTATAGCATTTAGATTCCTGGAAAGCAATTATGGTGGATTGGAATGCTAAAATATAGTGGATAAGTAATGGAAAAAATTAAATTAATGGGCTGAGAAAATAAAGATAAAAATAAAAAGAATGGAAGGAGAATAGAAGACACAAAGAACTTGTAAAATGAGTAGGAAAGAAAAATTGCTAGCAAAACATGCAAGTTTATTCAATTGATGTCTTCAAGTAGCATAAATGACAGCATAACACCTTTACAACACAAACAATTACTTTGCAACAATAACATCAATCACTGGTTCAGCTTCCAGTTCATCAGTACTTCATCATCATTGGCAGCATAAACCTTGTTGCTTTCTTCAGTTGTCTCCATGTCCAAGGTATTGATGGTGAGACGGAGCAAGAGGAGCGAACTTTTCCAGCTATAATCACCTTAGCTGGACCTGGAAATGTCTCCTTCAGGTGAGGGATTTGTCTTATTTTCTTCTTATCATTCTCATGTTGGAGGGTCATGGCACTCATCTCCTTTGATAATGATGCATCATATCCCAAACCAAATCGGTTGGGTTTCTTGGAGATCGGTATAGGTATTCTGATACCTTGAGTTGTGATCCCAACCCTTTACCCTGAAATATCCGTTCTTAGCCATGATATGAGCCACTATTTGATTAACATTTTGAATTGTGGATCCACTGCACTCATGTTTAGGCTTCACCAACTCCAGGCTGTGCCACAAATTATCGTCTATTGGCTCAACATTCTCCACATATGGTAGTGACTGGTTTGGATACAATGATGTCCCTTTCTCCATGGATTGTCACGACTGATCCATTCTCAATATATTTAACCTTTTGATGCAAGGTTGAAGGGACAGCACCAATATCATTGATCCATGGTCTTCCTAATAGCATATTGTAATCTAGCCAATCTCCATCACCTGGAATAACACTTCTAATTTGCTTGGTCCAATCTCTAGTGGCAACACCACCTCCCCCAAAATGCTTTTCCTAGCCCCATCAAAAGCCTTCACCACCATCACTTGGGGTGATATATCATCCATACTCATCGATAGTTGTTTCAAGGTTGACACTGGTAATACATTTAACCCTGATCCTCCGTCAATAAGGACTCTAGGCACTATGTGGCCTTTGCATTTGAGGGTTATATGTAATGCTTGTGGGTTAGCCCGTGACACCACTTCTTCATCTAAGAATGTGATCATATTGACACGTTTCACTGGATCCACCATATTTACCATATTCTCCAATGAAGTGCCGGGCTTGACATAGGCTTCCTTTAAAACCTTTAATCCTGCCTTTTGATGAGACTCAGACGACGGATTAGCGACAGAAGAGATATTCTGCAGGAGTCTTCTTTAATTGTTCCAAATATCGTACTCACTCTGTTTCATGATTTTAAGGAATTCTTCCTCTTCCTCTTCTTCCTTTTTCTTCTCTCTAACATCTCCTTCGTCCACGAATTTTCCTTTTTCTAGCTCTTTGGGTCCGTACACCCTTCCGCTTCTTGTTATTCCTTTCACCTCCATGATATTAGTCGCCTCCTCACTTGTTTGAGCCTTTGAGATTTCCCCTTCATCACTTTTCATCTCAACCTTGGTTTCATAGCTCCAAGGTACGGCATGTGTGTCCTCATATACAAAAGGTGTTGGTTTCTTCATAGTGATCACTACCTTTTCCCTTCGGTGTCTGATTAAGCGGGGCACTCGAAGCACAAAACGCTCGATCACATTTACTTCCTCGAGGAAGTTCGGCCTCCTTTTTGCCTGAATCACACCCAGGTTGAGTAATTTCTGAACTCGAACTTTAAAATCCCAACAACTTTCTATATCATGACCGAAACCTCAGAGTGGTACATACAGTTTGACTTCATATCATTCTTCTCATTCTCTTTCATTGCAAAAGCAGGTATCGTTGTGCCGTAGCCAGTTTCTTTAAACCAAAGAAAATTTTCTCCATGGGTGTTCTAAGACTCAACACTTTCTTAATCCAGGGTTCCTCCATTTCCAAGGCATTTATCCGACTTCCTCCTTCATGGTTCGGAATCGGATTATTGACAATATCTGGTTTTGACTCTTCTTGAAAGTCCAATCTCCCGCAAGCAATTAGCTTTCTCACGGCTGTCTTAAAGCCTTCACAATCTTCGATAGAATGCCCTGCTATATCCATATGATATTTGCAAGTTAAGCTCGGGTTATACCAAGCTGGGTATGGTGGTTCCAATGGGCGCAGAGGATATGCTAGATCAGGTGAGCATTAACTAGCCGTTGAAAAGGTCAGCATTTGAGATGGATAGTTTTGGGAAAGGTGGTAAGTTTGGGAATCGAGAACGACTTTGGTTTTGGGTATTAGGCCGTGGTGGTGTGGTATTTGGGTAATTCTGAGGATGTATGGTTGGGTTATAGGTGTATGTTGGACGAACTGGTTGGTATGGGCGTATATGAATGTTATTGACTTGAGGTTGGGGGTATGGCATTGTATTTGCAGTTGGAGTGGCTTGGTATAGTGGGTAAGGAGGGATGGATGGTATTTGGGTTCTTGGGTGTGTCGAGGCATATCCTGGCATGAAAGATTGCTGACCTTGCACATAATTTACTTCTGCCTCCTTTTTCTAGGCGGAATCCTCTTTTACTTCCTCATGGCTCATAGGAAGTTTCCCGCTTAGCCAGGCTCTCAATCCTTTCTCCAGCTGTTCTGAGCTAGAGAAATCCTTGTATGCGGCTCCTGCCATTGCCCCGATATAAGGGGATCCTAAAGTTCCCAAAAAGTATGAACACATTTCAGCTTGGATGAGTGGTGGTTGAACTTGAGGCTAAGGCTCTCCACCTTTGGGCGTAATGCTTAAATGGTTCATCCTTCTTCTTCTGCATTGAGCTTAATTGTTCTCGGGTAGGTGCCACTTCGAGATTGAATTTGTATTGACTCATAAACATCGGCCAATTCTCTCCAGCCGTGACTCTCAAATGGTCCAGCTGAATGTACCAGTCAAGGCAGGTCCAGTTAAACTTTCATGGAAAAAGCTAACAAGGAACCTTTCATCTTTGGACCATATTGCCATCTTAGTACAGTAGCTCTTCAAGTGGAACAACGGGTTACCGGTCCCATCATACTTTGAGAAGTCAGGGACCTTGAAGTCTTTGGGAACTATCAGGTCTATAGGAGCGCACAGTTGCTCAATCTCCACACCGCCATAGGAGCTAGGACCTTGGATAGCTTTAATCGTTCTTGTATTTTCTTCATCCACTCTTCTTTGAATCCTTTCTCCACCTCTGAATGATCGTTCCCTAAGAAAGGTGATTGTTTTTGAACAACAACACGGGATGGTTCCCAAATAGGGGTACGTGTCCGTGCTCTTCAACATGTGCATTTTCTACGGCATGATAACCTTCTCCAACGGGAATCACTATTGGCATCGTGGTGGTTGAGAGTTACCTGACATTCCGCCAATGTCATTCATCCCTTGGGTGATGTTTAGAGCTGCATTGATACCATAGGTATGGTTATCGCAGCACTTGGTTGTACACTCACTGGCATACCCAACCTCCCGATTTTGGTAAGCTCCCAATAAATCTAGTGACTCTTTCATGGCTAATATCATTTCTTCTATCCTTGTTTGATTATTCGACATTTCGTTCAATTTTCCTCTCAGTGCATCAACCTCCATGCTTAGATTCCTTCCTGATTCAACATGAGTTGCATCTGAATGAGCCTTTCCTGGATCAGCATTACCTCCTCCATTTTGGTCCGCGCTCTAGTATTGTGGACACGAGTTTGATCGGTATCCGTCTTCCTTGGGCGCCCAATGGTTACAAATCTTCACACTATCAAAATGTTAACAACATTCAAACAGGTTAAAAAAATTTTTTATTATAACTATATGCAGAAGAACAAATGAACAATAGTCATCAAAGGTTCTTTGTCGACACTAGGATGCCCCGCACCCGTTCTTATGGGCATATCACCCTATAAGTCAAGGTGCGGTTAATAGCGCTCTTTAGGGAGAATCCGCTCCTCTATAGATGCTATCTAATGAACACTAGCAATGCAGTTCTTCTTTTCTATATGATTGAGTTTCTCACATTCTTGCGCAAGGATAAACAATCTCAAAGCAAAAATGTGATTGATCACTTTCTAGGGGAACATTTGATCCTTCATAGAAAGCATCGAGCGTACTATAGACAATTAGTAACTTGTAGAAGAGGCACAAATATTAAAATTTCATTTACTTCTGAGTGAAATTCTGAGTACAAATCATTTCAGAATACATCATACACTAACGGCAGAGAAACAACTACATCAACAGGACCTTCCTTCATGAAACTACATCAGAAGCTTCATCTTCTTTCTTTTGAGACCTCTGGCAATGTTTTCGCATGAATCCATGAATTCTGTCACTTCTTGAGGTAACTTGAATGGTGGCATCTTACCAATTTGTTCACTTGCCTTTGCAAAGCGATGGACAAAGTTTGGGATGTAATGACTCAATTCACCAGCTAACTTCCCATACTTTTCCTTCCATTCGAGGGCCTTTTCTCTCCATGATTTTCCAAATTCGGTCGCATCAACAAATAAGTCATGATACTGGTTTGCCGATGTCCACCCCGAATGGCATCATGTTTGGTCTGTGCCAACATTGTTGACAAGTGTTCTACTTGCGCTTCCAGTTCCTTTTTCTTGTCCTTCTCTTTGCTGACTCCATTTTCAGGCTCCAAATGCTTTTATCTCTATTGCTGACTTCTTGTTCTACCCTTTTTACGTGCGACTCTTTTTATTAATCTCCTCTTTTAACTTGTTTCTTTCTTTTTCAAACATATGAAGTCTTCCTTCCAGCTCTTGAATCTTGGCCAAATGGGTAATCGGAACCTTTTCTTTGCCCTTCTTGGATCTTGTGATAGCACATTCATCTTTTAAGGCTTCAACTTCCTTAGCCATTTTCTCACACCGACTTTGAAGAATGATATTTTCCAGATCAGATGCCTCCTTTTTCTCTTCCAAGAATCGCATTTGTGCCTTCATTATTTCTATTTGGGAGGTGAATTGTGTTGTTTAGGGTTTTCACGGGAACGTATTGCTTGGAATGCTCTTTGGGATATTATTTTTCCCAACTCTTGCCTGCCTCCATTCTCTATTCTTGAGAAGAGGTTAGCCGCTCTGCCCAAGCTCCTTTTTCCTAGGACCTTGATGTCATCCCATGCCATTTTAATCTTCTTTTCTTGTTCCATGGTGCTTTTATCTTTCTGATATAGGAAGCTAAACCCCTCAAGTTGCTTTTCTTGTGGTTTTGTTTGGGTCCAATGAAGTTGTCTAAGCACCAATGCAGGTGTGTAGGAGATACATCCCCTTGGACCCATCAAAGGAACATTGTGAAAGTCACCGCAACTATATATAACGCTTTCTCCATGGTACCAAGGGCAAACCCATTTGAAAGAATTTGATTGGATTTCTGAGAACTCTTTTTTCCATGCCAGTGCCTCTTGATGACTTATCTGCACATGATGGAAGCTTCCTAAAGGATCAGGAAAGAGGCCCATGCGATTATTGGCATATGTGTGAGTCATGAACCAAACGTATAACATTTGCGAACAACATCGCAACCTGCCACCATTTTTCTGGAGGCAAACTCCCAAGGAAAGAAAGGTATCTGCCAATATAGCCGAATAGGATTCATGCCTTGTGTCTCAAACTTGAAAAATACATCCATGGCGGCCTGGTCAACAACATCTGGTGTGAATGGAAATAGGACTAATCCATAAAGCAGTGCCAACGTTCGATTGAAAAGTCCCAATTTCCTTGTCGGGCCAAGGTTTGCAGATGAGTTTCAAGAAAATTCCTCTTGATTCCTTGAGTGGATCCCCTCACTTCCATTTCCATCTGATTTACTTCAACTCCAATTATTTTGGCAATCTTTTCTTTCCTGACATAATGCCCTTGATAGAGATACACACCAGACTTGTCTCGAATTGGTAGCCTTATCATGACCAGTACTCTTCTATGGTTGGTGTCGTATCAAAATCAGGTAACTCAAAAAAATAGAAGAGTTCCAAACTGAGAGAGCACTCAATGCGGTTACTTCTCCTGGGATAAGTAGCAAATCCAATATACGCCCATATGTGTGTCTGAAAGGATCGGACTTCACGAGGCATCAACTGAATTATTTCTTTCACATTCTCAAGCTCATTACTGGTCACTGTAACTTTGATGTTCCTTCTCCAATTATGTGCATTGCTAGTGTTCATTTGTATTGCTTCCATATTGCTTTGAACTGATGATGACTTTTGCTTTATTAACAATCAAAGATCACACTTGGGAAATAAAAATGAATGAGTAAGATTAAACAGATGGAAAGAAAGGACAGAAAAAAAATGCATGCTCTTATCGAAAATATAAGATGCTTCCTTAAGAACATGATAACACACAAACCTATCAAATTTTTCTTATTAGAAAGTAAATTATGGAAAGAATATGATGTGATGAATGCATGTGATAATGTTTTGATGCAACATTAACTATTTAAAATAAAGCATAAAGAAGTGCAAAGTAAAGGATGAAAGAAGCATGCTCCCTTTGTCCTAACAGGGTAAAACTTTAATGGATGGGAAGTTCTAAGGCCAAGAACCTGATTTGGGTGGTTGCTAAGTTCAACTATGCGTGCACACATTCATGGTGGATCTAGACTTCTAACCTCATGGTCCCATATTGCCCCTATCCATAGGAGAGATCCGACCTTCAAACCAACCATAAGTAGGGATGAACCCTCTCAATATGATTGACCCATAAAGCCGTAACAATTGAGTGGTATCCCAACAACTATCAAGTGAGCATGAAGCCCCTCATGACAATGTCAAGAAACCCCCTATCCTTGGTTCGCAAGGCTCGGGTATAGAGCCCAACAAGTGTGTGAGATAAGTGATTGTGAAGTGTGTGCAGGAAGCATACAAACCTTTCAATCCTAACACTACATGCACTCCTGCAAAACAAAATACAAACAACAAATATATACAGAACAATAATGGTCGTCTACCCTAAGGTTTATACATAAAGAATATTAAACTCCTAAGAAAGGAAAAACACTGTACAAAATAAAATAGGAAAGGAAAAATAGAAATCGAACGGCTATATTTAATTTGCACAATTAACTAAAACCTGCCTCTCTTCTGTAGTCCCAGTGGAGTCGCCATCTGTCGCAACGGGATCGCGACGGACGGCAAAAAATTGTTTAAAAATTGGGAGTCGCCACCAAGTTTATTTAAGTTGGGAAAAACATGGAAAAACCCATTTATTAAAAAAGGTGGTCTTTGAAACCAAATTTGAGTTCGGAGTCGGTTATGCATAGGGAAGGGTAAGAATTTACGCACCTAACACACCCGTCTTCGAGTACCTTTCATTAATTGTGCAAATTAAATAATAACCCTTTTCTAAATAAATAAATAGGTGAATAACAAAAAAACATATTTACAATTTAAACAAAACAATTTAAGGAAAATTAATTTTGACTTGACAGGAGGCGCCTGCTCCTACGTACCTCTGGTGCAATGAGAAACTCAAAGTCACGTAGTTCTGTAGAAAATGATTGTGTGTTGAATGATTTTAAAAAAAAATTATATTAAAAAGCATGAAATCCGTTATTGCAGAGAATCCAAGTTAGCATTAAGCTACTCAATGGATTCTTATGATTCGAATAACGGTGAAGGTAGCATTTGCTACTCAATCATCATTATCGATCATTGCACGGGTTAACAAAAATCTAAAAAGGTTTTCTTTATTTTATCATAAGGAAAACATATTTCATATGATTTTAAAAGATTGTTAAAAAAAAACAATATGTAATAACTTTTCCCTTTCTTTATCGTCCAAAAAGAAATGAAGCCCGCATAAGTATTGTCCAAGAAACTGAACTACTAGACGGCCTAAGAATCATTAACACAAAATGAATAAAATAAATAAATAAAACATATATATAAAATAAAAAAAAAACACTAGGGAGTGGGGTCATCATCGCACCCACTCCCACCCACTCACGCACACATGCTCAGACACACACACACACACACACACACACACATTCAAAGACACGAGAGAGAGAGAGAGTGAGACAGTGAGTGAGAAAAAGAGAGAGAACACGAGGAAGAGAGAGGGAGATCGGGGAGAGGCGGAAGCGTGGCGGGGTGACGTGGAGGCGGTCTCCGTAGCGGTTCCCGCGGTGAGAGGGATGAGGCCGCTGCGGCGCCGACGGAGGCGGAGGAAGGCTGGGCGGGCTGGTTGGGAAGGAACGGCGGAGCGGTTGGCTTGCGCTGCGGACAGCGATTCGGGCGGCTGGAGAGGAAGGAAGACGGACCGAGGGAGGAGGAGGAGGTGTTGTGGAGGAGCTGGGCTGGAAAACACGGAGGGGTTGCTCCGGTGGGTATGGATTCGCGCGAGATGGAGGTTGGAAGGTGGCCGGGACCGTGGCTCGTGGTTGGGGGTCAGAAGGAGCGAGGGAGGAGGAGGAGGGCCGCGGTGACGCTAGCGAGGGTAGGCCGGGCGGTGCATGCAGGGCCGCGTGACCCGATGATGGGCGGCGTTGGCTGAGAAGGGAAGGGTGCTGCGGTATTAATGATGATGAGGTCACGGTGGTGGTGGGAAAGAAAACCGCCGCCTCTTCCCCTTTTATTCTAATTTTTCCAAGCTTTATATTTTGATGATGATGAAACTATTGATGCTGTTGTTACCTGGTTCTTTCTTCCCTTTTTTTGTGCTATGTTGATGCTGGTGGTGGTTGTGTATTGAAATTTTTTTTATGGTTTTTGGTTTGATGATGATGATGATGAAAAAAATGTATGTTGCTGTAATGATGATTGTGATTTTGACTATATGATGTGTCTATGATGATGATGATGGCTTTGCGGTTATTGATGAGAGGGATGTATATGGAGATTATGGTTTTTTTTTTTGTGATGTTGATGATCCCCCGTGATTGTGGTTCCCCTTTTATACTAGGTTTGTGATTGTAATTAATATTTTCCTCCATATTGTTCTCTGAATGAATGAGACCGAAACTGAATTTTTCATGCTTCTACAAGAGCCAACAGACTTGTTCCCCACACTCCAACTTCATCCATTTATTAAACATTCCATTGACTATAGTGAGCCGATTTTTTGTCAGTTTTTGTTGAGGAAGTGGACATGTTTGCGAAAGTGGGAGACAACGGACATGTGCCTATCCTGCTTCTCCCTTTCATTTCAAATGGTGGTGGTGGAAAATAATAAAAAAGGGTTATGGGCACAATTGAAATGAACTTGAATTGGGGGCGCGCACAACGGAGGCACGAGATGGGCCACAAGATAAGAAAAAGAGACCGGCATATTTTATTCTATCCTCCATTTTGATTTATGATTTTTTTTCATTTATACATTTTTCCCTAAAGAAACTTAAAAGCATATGTCAATTTTTGGATTTTTTGTTTAATGTACTGAAAAATGAGTTCACATGAATCATGCATCTCAATCATGCACTTCACATTTGCATACATCCAATAGCATATCATCATCAATATCGCATTGAAATGTAAATATGCTCCTATCCAGTTGCCAAAAATCAAGGGACCAGACTTAGCTAATGCACATGCCATGCTTAACAATATATATATATAATCAATTCATAACCCAAGGTTTCAAGCATGCATAGTCATCAATTCATGGTTCCACATAATCAATCAGGTCATTCAAATTTCAAACAATTCTCACAAGTATAATCCCCATAGTGTACCAATCACATCATTATCAATAAGTCATTAATATTTACAATTTAGCTCCAAAAGGGGTCAAATAAAAATTTCCATAAGGATGTGGGTCAAAGTGTAACCTTATTGGAGTCCAACCTTAGATTTCTCAATCTCATATCATTAACTTACGAATGCCTTAGTCCTATAGGTCACTTGCCATTTTTTAACTTTATCTAGCTTCTTAGTGTTACTGGATCCTAATGATGATCTACATTTTTATCTCTTCTTGCGAGACACCTCAAGGTGTGTGTGTGGTTTGCACAAGCTTTCCAAGAATAAAGGTCTTACGGTGTTTAGTTGCAAGTCTCTCTGTATCAATAGGCCATGATTAACAGCATGTTGTGCCATTTGGACAAATCGACAAGTGACTCTCACTGCTCTTGGGGACCATCTTAAGCCACTTAATGAGGAGGGTTGGGATGGAGGTGAGGATGACGTGGTTGATGATGGCTATGATCCTTTTCTGTCATGTTTCCTTTGATTTCTTTATCTTTGTTTTGACTAGGACTTAATCTGTGTAAACATGTATTGAGCTACTCAAATACATTCATTTTTGCAATTAACACTACTATACTAAGTTATATTTTTCTTTTGACAAAATCTTCATGAATTATCTTTCCTACTTCTCCACAAAGTTGTGTCTGACTTCTAAGACAATAAAAAAGGGCAACTCCCACTTGATACTGGTCAAATTAAAGTCGGGCAAGCTTACTGTCTGAAGGATCAGAAAGTGGCTGAACTCTTACATTTCAATCACAGTGCAGAAAAAATAAAGCAAAACCCTTTTTTGGGACTCATAAACCCTTTCTACAAGTCGTACCATGTTGATGTAGTCAACCTAGATAGATGGCTTCGTATCAAGCCCAGGATCAAAACTATGGAGTGGAAATGGAACATCTTAGTGATGAACTTATGATAATCTCTTTATGAATTATGCTATAACCAGCTAAAACTACATTGTTGGATGAGTTTACATTTAAATACTAGAAAGTATGTTTACATTTTACTGCATTCAATAGTTAAAAATGCTTTAAAAAAGCAATTATAAATTAATAAATAAACAATAATTGTGTTTTCAATATCTGTATTTCAATATTTATATTTTTTCTGTAGCTTTGACTCCTTTAAATAAAATCAAGAGAAGAAACTATCTCGGCTTCCTTTTATTTTAAATCATTTTGAATAATAGAAAATGCAATTAAGTTGGTACCAATTTTACTTTTGGTAAGTTACATAAATGTAGAATAGACTACGTAAGCATGCCAAATAAACCAGTCTACAAATGATACCAATTCAGTTCTATAATTTAGATAATTTTATTTTTCACATTGTATTTATGGTTTTATAATTAAAAATGACATATGAAGTTATGAAGTTTTTCAACCTGCTCTGTACCTCTTTTTCAAAATATTTTGCGAGTTAGAGCATGGAAGCTAATTTTTGTGTGATGTTTGTTTCTTTGATAGGATAACCTGACTTTACTTCGTGTTGGAAGATCTTTGAACCAGTGACCCGTGTTTTGTTTATCTTTAATATGCAAACCTGATTTTATTGTAGACTTTTTATGTGTTTTTGTTGTTTTAGTTAAATTGTAGTGTAACTTTTGTGAGCTTAATATGAGTCAAAATGTCATTTAATCTTAAAGAAAAAAGTTGAAATTAGTTAATATTCATCTTTATATGAGAAATAAAATATACATAAAAAATAAATATTATTTTATAATGCATTAAATAACCATGCATAGGGGCAAATAAAAATAAAACAAAAATACGTTAAAATTTTGATTATGAATCATTAGCTAATTTATTTTTTATGATCCGCACGTTTTCCAGACTAGTATATGTACAGAGTACTATGTCAAATAAGGGTGCATTTCCTTTTAAGAGTTTCCAATTTTTAATTTTTCAGATTTAAAAAAAAAACTAAACTAAAACTAAAACTAAAACTGAAAAAATTGAAAACCGAACCAAACGCACCTAATTTTTCAAATTTTCACAAGCCTCCTTTGCCTTTTATCAACTTAAATAGGTTTTTGGTTCTTATACTTGTCTCTCCGGTAATTTAGCTTTTGGGCAAAGAAAACTATGTTCTCGTTTCTCTGTACTCTTTTCAGTTTTTTTATTCGAAATTTTCCGTGACTTTGTGTAGTTCTTGGTTCCCTTGATGCGGCTAGGGTGAATAGGTTTTGGATTGTTTGGTTTGATTATTGGAACCATAAATTGGGGGCACAAAGTGCAGAATCGTTGTTGGGTTGTTCTCAAAACCTTGTAAGTATTGATTTTCCTTGCTTCTTTCCCCCCTTCTTCCTCCTCTGAATTTTATTTGATTGCCCTGAAACAGCGTTTTTTGTTTATCTTATCTCTCTCTCTCTCTCTCTTGGTTGTGGGTCAAGTTTACTTTCAAATCGTTAATTTTTATTTTTCCTGTTCACTTTTTGATTGATGATTTTTGTTTGTTAAAGTTGGTAGCGAATGATATTTGTTTGTGTTGTTGTGGTATCAAACAAAATGAGAAAGACGAACCTTTCTGTCAAGTTGAAGCGTTGCAGCTACTACTAATAGATTTGGGGATATATCTCATTCCCTTTTGATTGTTGATTGGAGGGAGACTGGCTTCTGTTTGCCATTTGTGTAGTTGCCATATCTAATGTAATTGTGGTTTGTGAGTTTCACTTTGGAGGAAGAAGGGAAAGAAATGGATTTGAAGAGTAAAATCCCCTTCCCCTCCCTTCCTTCCCTTCCAAAGTGAAACTCACAAACACACCATTAAGTACTTACAGAGGGGTTGAGAAGGTCATAACTCTGCAACGGATTGCATTTTGTGTGATGATTAGATTCTAAGGGGCATAGCTTGCAGCTTCTGTTTTAGTGAAGTTAATTAGCATACTATGCTCTTACCTGAAAGGCCAGGGACTTATTTCTGACCTGGGAATTTACTTATTTCAGTGTGCTGTTTACTATGTGTTAACCTTTTAGCAAGTCCTTGTTCTAAATAGATTTATTGAAAATTTTGATTTTTGGTAGAGGTCATAGTGCACAATGGTGTAATTGATTCCATGTTGCCGACCCTACCTAGTGGGTATGCTTTGTTCTTGTTCTTGTTGATTGTTGGGTACAATGTCTTAAAATCAATACCCTTTTGGTTGTATCTTTCAAGTAAAATGACCACTTTGTCTCATTGCTGCATGATGATATTTTTCCCATGATGGAACTATCTGTTCATAACACAAAATTTACCTCATTTCAGAATATAATATGTAGCAGTTCAATCCATTATTTCTTTCCTGTGACAGACTGTATTTGGCCAACAAAAAGACTTTTTAGTTTTACATTGTATTTTCTCCATGTTTTGTCATATGCATAGTCATATGGCCTTGTTTTCTTTGTTTTATATTTTAATCGATGAAGATTAACACATTAATATTCTTTTCTCTTCAAATGGATGTATAAAAAGCCAGTGCAATCATTAGAAAACCAATAACTGGATACTACAATGGAAGTTCGTGGCACCCAGACCACTTTTGTGATTTTCATTCTGTGCCAGTGATATGGTTTTTGTTTGTTGTGTAGATTTCCTTGCGAAATTGCATGATGGATATTGCATCAGTAGTAAAACATGAAAATCAGCCTCTCTCTGATCTTTCTTGCCATTGGGATAATATTTCATGTTTTGAACCTATCCATATCTTTAAAAGTTATGAAGTATGTCGTTTTGATTGAGATTGGTACATTTATGAAACAGGTTACTTTATTTTAGGCATAGTTTTCTTGCATTAACAATACAAAGCTTTCTTCCTTTGGCTTACACTTATCTATATGAACTTGTAGCCATGGATGTCGAAGATGCACAGAATGAAGTTTCAGTTTCTTTGGTTAGTCTTAATTCCTCAGGATCTCAGCAGAATGAGTTTCTTTCTCCAGAGGATCTTGCTTGGGTTGATTCCTGTCTAATTAAAGATTCTGATATTTCAGAAACTACTTGGATCCCTATGCAAAATGCTTTGTTTGAAATTATCAGTGCCCAAACTCAATCCTTCAGCACTGATAGAGAAGTCATTGAAATTCTCCCCTCCATTATTATTCTAGAACATAATCAGGAATCTTTAACTTATGATGTGGAGCACTCATCTAAGCCGCCTTCTACTTATGTTAGCCCAATAAGTCTAGCAGAAGAAAGTAGCACTGATGAAACTCCAGACATTGAAAAGACTGGGACTTTGCCATCGTTAACTTTCCAAGGAAATCCTTTTCTTCCCACTTATAATGAGGACCTGAAGGAGAATGAAACCGAGGATATAGGACTTAATCTGGATTCTTCTGCTTATGAGGTGGAGGAGCACACACCTGGGAATATTTTCAAAATCTGGGATTTGGACATCCCATCTGAGCCATCTGAGGAAGTTGAACTTGTTAAACAGCTGGAAAAAGCCCTTTCAGAGAATACCTTTCAAATGGTTCCATCATCTTTTGCTGATTCAGGGAAGTTGAAGGAGGGCTCACTTGATGATCTAATTGGCGGCATTGCTGACTTATCTTTAAATAATAAAGAATAGTGTCCATTGATTTATTTTCCTTGCAATTTTTCTATCAGCATATTTGCTCTACTTTTAAATTTTGATGTTTGAAGATTAAAGACTCTTTTGTTTGTTTTTTTTTTAAAGATATAATTTCGAACAATGATATGGCCTTGAATTATCCTTGCAGCCAAGGACTTGTATTTTGAATAAAAACCTTCTGTGAATTGTGATCGCAGTTTTTAATTCGATTTGGTGGATCAGTAAAAGAAGCAGGGCATAGTATGAGTGTTCTGGGACTTGGATGCGAAGAACATGAGAAGGCTTGGTGCATTTGTTGTTATGATTTCAGCTTGGTATATTCGAATAATCCATCACAATAGCCCATGGTAGCATTTACCATCACAACTAAAATGTATTATGGTGTTTCTTACGATACACCTTTTAATTAGATGGCATACCTGGCAAATATTTATTGTTATTATTTTCTTTATATTAGCTTTTAGTCGGCATATTCAAATATCAAATTATTAAATTTTTGTGTACAATATAAAAATGCGAATTTGAATGAAGCTTGCTTTTTTTTCGCTGCTAAAACTGAAAAAAAAAAAAAAAAAAGCAAGCTTGCTTTGCAATCTATCGCTATCTGACCAAGGTCACTTGCTTCTCAATTTTGTTCCTTGGGTGCATGACTACTGATCATCTCACGTGAGAGTCGAGCTCACACAAATTAGTTGACTACGATTGCTCAAAAACACGATGTAATCCAAGTTGTCTTTCAAAACTAGACAACTATTTGATTCAAACTAATGAGGGATTTTGGCAAATAGTTTAAATACAACAATTTGAATGAGAAAATGTGATTTCAGAGGCAAGCTCTAGAGTCTCTGGAAAACAATTGTTCTATAATTGACTCTACCGTAAGTCAATATGCAAAATATATGACTATTTTGGATTAAAGTGATATCTTAATATTTAACCCGACGTCTAAAGGTTTTTTTTTTTATTTTTTATTTTTTATGTGCAGGGAAGCCTAAGGTCTTGAAACCTAGAAGGGTAAACTACAACCCTCTCTAAGATAGTTGATATGTCCATAAGAGGATAAATTAGATATTCTAGCATCAAAGGCATGATGGAGCTTATCAAGAATAATCAAGGATGATATAATATTTATTTAGTTTATTTAATTTATCTATTTAGTTTTCTAAATTTGTATTTATTTTATTTAGTCTAGATTTATATTTTGTTTAGTTTATTTAGCCCAATTTTGTTAAGACTCAATAAATGGACTTAGGATTAGTTTAGACTTAGTTAAATATTTACCCTAGTCTAAGAGGCTATAAATACCTCATAGTTTAAGGAGTATTTTTTTTTCAAGATGTGAAATTGAAATCCTATATTGTGGTTCTGTCCTTATGCAGAATTTGTTAGCCCTAGAACCATCAAAAAGGCTATCACAGCTTAAGTTTTAATGATAACAAAATAAATTTTGTTAAAATATGTTGAAGAAAGAACTAATGGTTTGCATGAGTTTCTTAAGTGTCAAATAGAAACTTTCTCATACTATATGTAATCAAGTTCGTGATATATTTTTCATATTATCATGATCTGACATGATATAAGACTCATTCAAAGATTCCGTAATTTTTTAAAAGTATGAAAAATAACTCAAAAAGTGAGTAATAGTATGTGAGAACCTTTGGAAAGTAAGAAACATCAAAAGTGTATCTGAAACATTAGAAACTAGTCTGTATAGTAGAAAGTGACATGACAACACAAGAAGGTGGATTTCCATGATCAAATCAAGCACACTTCTATCAAATTCGTTCGTGCTCACTAATTGAAGTGTCCAACACTCTTTGAAGACCTACATCTAGTTCAAAAGAAATTCTGAAAAGCTTAGAAAGTATAAGCAACATAAAAAACTACATTGTCTCATTAGAAACTGAAGAATATTTGAATTTTAATGAGGACACAACCTCATAAAGTTATTGCTCGAGATGTATCAACCTTATGCTTGAAAGATCGATATCCTTGGTGGAGTTTTTTCTAGGTAAGAAGTTCAAAAACCACGCATGGTTTGAAAAAGAGTTCTAAAATATCTTCAGAACAAAGGACAATGGTTTTTGTACCTTACTAACAACTTAACTTAAGTATTTGGAAGACTAATCCTAGGGCATAGTAATTGAACAACATGTGTTAGATGGAAAAGCAATCAAGGAACACTGGTGGCATTCAAATTTCAAGTATAAAAGCAACACTCATTCAAGCTGGAAGGAACTTTTGCGCTCAAGATATTCAGAAACAACATTTCAACTTTCTGATGTCAAGTTCTTAACAACGTCATTCTAAAGCATAAAATCTTTTCTCTATAACTTATTAGGAAACATTCTCTTTTAAGATATCAAGAAAAAAGTCTTTTAAGTATTTTTCTTATTTTATATACACATCCTAGAAAGCTCAAGTGAAGATTTGAGTGAAACACCAAAACCTTCGAATAAACAATGAGACAAAAAGATCTAGTAGTGATCATTGTGAGATAATTTAGAAAGACTAGACTAAAAGCTACTTATAAGTAAGGGTTGTTTGTACTAACTACTCACTGAATTAGCTTGAGAAGGCTAGAGAAAGACTATCTAAGTGTTTTTCTCATATGCGAAAAAGGATTTAGTGGAACTCTTAACATTTTGGTTGAGGACTAGATGTTGGCCAGCTTAGCTAAACCAGGTATAAACCTTTTTGAGTGATCTTCTCATCCCTTAAACTCACATTATCTACTTTGTGTGCATTTCATATCCTATGTGTGTTTCTAAACTTGATAAACTTTGTTTTAAAGTTTCAGAAAGTAAAAGGTTTTTGAGTTGTATGATTCAACTGTTAGCTCCAGAAGAGTGTCACTTACTAATAACATATATACTAGTCGATACAATGAAAAGAAAGTAAAAAAGAAAAATTAGCTCATATATCCTGGGCAAAGGTATTGACATGGAACATACATTGTTTACAAAACTTATATATATACATCATGTACAAGTATTTAAACATATACATCACACCAAAAGTTAAGGTAGTCTACTAGTAACATCATCCAGGGACAAGTCCAAAACCCACCAAGCGGCTAGCATAACCTGCTAAATCCTAAGGCCTAACAAAATATATACACATGAAAGGACCTTAACAAAGTATCCAAAGTGTCTACAGCCTCCGGGGCTTTAAAACTAAGCTACGACTATGTACAAGTACTAGAGTCCCTGAGTGTCTCCTCCTGTCCTAATGAAAGCCATTGGCCATTGATATGATGGCATCACCTCCAAGGGGCATTAGGACAGGATGATCAAAGTTTGAAGATGAGGATAGTGAGGGTGGGGTGGTGCAGGTGGGTGTACAAACACAACATGATGTGCCATGTGAAGGGGTATGCCATCATAAGGGAAAGCTGATCAAACTCAACCGTAAAAATGGAAACATTGAATGAATGACTGAAAAATACATAGACACGTATCTAAGAGTAAGCCACAACATATAGTGAATCAAGAACGGGTCATAGTGCCAGTCTCATTGTGGCGAATCAAGGTAAAATATCATCGAGAACATCTAGTATCTGAATACAATACAAAGTATATACAAACATAGGGATGAGAATATCATATGATTTTCAGTAGGGCACTCCCTTAAATATAAACAGAACATAGCCAACAATTTAATTCATGTACGAATTCTTATGAAAGAAGAGGTGCATAAATAAAATGTGCATAACTCATGTATAAACCACAATAATAATCATATGTTTCCTCATATAAACGTAGAACTCAATTAACACATTTTTCTCTTTTCATCAACATAAGGAAGACTTAGTTTTATACCAAATAGTATCTGAGTGGATAACACCATACATGGGAAATAGATTGCTTATTAGGACTGAACTCATTCCTATACGTGATCATCAAATTTCATTTTTTTTTTTTAATCTCACAGTTTTATTCCTAGCCAATACGTCTACCAACTCATAACATTCTAGGGAAGTTTCTCTTTTTGCCTTCCCCTAAATCAACCTAAGTCTTGCTTCGTTTTAACCATATGTCAGAATATGCATAATTTGAAGTTCGTACATTCTCTTTTGGTCATATATATGCATCATGTCCTTTCCTTTTTCCAAATGCATACAAAAAGCACATATAGATAGTCAATCACAAGTGATTCTCATTCATTTCTCATAAACCAATCTTTAAAATCTATAGCATGCATCCATACACATCATACCTGAATCAAAAGACATTATATCATCAATTCAAGACTTTGGTTCATTTCCAGCACATTGGCTGATTCTATACTTATGTA
Organism: Dalbergia oliveri; assembly: GCA_030441495.1. Classification (NCBI taxonomy): domain Eukaryota; kingdom Viridiplantae; phylum Streptophyta; class Magnoliopsida; order Fabales; family Fabaceae; genus Dalbergia; species Dalbergia oliveri. The sequence goes on from JAMLFY010000009.1 coordinate 4,328,105, forward strand.
GCACAATAATTTGCATATCAAACAACCAATTCCAAGGCTATAAAAGTTCTCCATGACACCTCAATGTGTCCACAAGATCCTGTAAAAATTTTAGAGCAAGAACCGTTCTCTAAATATGTAAACAAAATTCTAAAAATTTGGTGGTTAGAGACCATCTAATCTCAGTCAAAATCATAATTCTCAAATTTCTAACCACAGTAAATGAGCCCTAAAATAAAAAAAAAATTCATCATGATACCTTAAGATGTTTCCAATACCTCGTAAAAATTTCAAAAGAAAATTCAATCATTTACTATGGTAACAAAATTAACAAAATTTGCAACATCAATTCTAGCAATTCAATAGCAATATGATCAACCACGATTCTTAGTCTTTTTAAGGTAGTAAAATTCTTTAATATGACCCAAGAAAAATCATGGAGTTTCCTTAGGATGTTAGCTCCAACATATAAAATTTTTAGCTCTTAATGATGCCCACAAATACATAAGAATAATCGTGACAAATTTCTACCCATGACAAATCCAAAAATCCACTAGCAAGGTAGTCAAAGACTTCTTTTGACAAAAAGGAATTTTTTAGCAACACCATCTACTCAACCAATATAAATACATCTATATCTATGTGTTATCATTCATTAGAACAAAAAATAAATCAATTTTTAATAATTAAAATCTACAAGAAACATAAATAAGACAAACAAGATACCAAAACCCTACTTTGAAAACTTTAGAGCTTTATAACTCCAAAGGATGTTCCAAATGGTTTTTTCTTCACCTCAAGACCCTTCAAATAGCACCAAACCTTTCCTTTAACAATAGATTGTGTGTTCTCCAAGTATTAAAGGGTAATGGATTCAAATTTTAATTGGTTAGATTGGTAGATTGTGTTGAGTAGAGTAAGTTTAGTTAAGAAAGTTTGAGGTTTTAACAAGTCAAGGCAAGGATTTTAGAGGTTTGAATCCAGTTTTCATGGTTTTAGTGAAGCAACAATGGAGGGTGGCTGGTGTCATTTCCTGGCCGAGATGATAATGAAGTGGAGTGATAAGGTGGTTGTCTTGTATTTATCTTAAATTAAACTTTAGATATTGTTTAATATAAATGCATAATTCTTAAAAATGAAAATAAGATGGATGACTAAGATTTAATCTTATAAATCAAGATTAAATCTTAACCATACACTAGGTTTAAATGGATATACATTATCCTTTTATAATGATTAATTTTATATTTCGGTATTAAAATCGCATATCGAAATTTTACCGAATGGTAAACCGTACCTGGGTATAGATATTACCCGAAATTAAATTCCAAGTATAAAATCTTAATTTCTAACTATTTCTAACCCTAACCCTATGTTTTCTCAGTTTGGGTACCTATTGGCTCCAGACTAGGGTTTCATCCAGGCCCACAAGTTTACTATTCACTTTTTCTCATCTGTTGGGTCATCCTCATCATCACTAAGAATATTGAAACTCTTGTTAATAAAGTTTCAATTAATTTTTGAATAACTCCAGGGTGTTATATGTAACATCCCCGCCGCTTTATGGATCCCACAAACCAACACTTTTCATCGTGCTTTGTCCTCACTCACACGCTTCCTAGGAAAACTTCCCAGGAGGTCACCCATCCCAAAATTACCTCAAGTCAAGCATGCTTAACTTGAGTTCTTTCGTGATGGGCTACCGAAGAAAGATGCATCTTTGTGGCATAGGTAGTACAATCAATTCATATAGCCCTTAATTGTATAGTCCCATACCTATTCTCCTCATTCGGTGTGTAATCGGTTCATTCATGTACCCGCTTGGAGGCCTCCTTGTTGTGCCCTCTCCAGCGATTACTCCTACATCGGGCGTTACATGCCCACCACTTCGCTGGTTCGTCCCGAACCACACGTCCTGGGAAGCAGGCTCTGATACCATTTGTAACATCCCCGCCTTTATGGATTGACTGTCCACAAACCAACACGTCTTTCACGTGCTTTATCCTCACTCACACGCTTCCTAGGAAAACTTCCCAGGAGGTCACCCATCCCAAAATTACCTCAAGTCAAGCACGCTTAATGAGTTCTTCGTGATGGGCTCCGAAAGAAAGATGCATCTTTGTGGCATAGGTAGTACCAATCAATTCATATAAGCCCTCCTTAATTGTATAGTCCCATACCTATACAGGATCCCTCTATTGGTGTGTAATCGGTCATTCATGTACTCGCTGGAGCTTGTCTGTGCCCTCTAGCGATCACTCTCCTCATCACGGGCGTTACATTATAGCTAGGGTCGACCATCTTATATTCATACAAAAATAATCTCAAGGGTATTTTGATCATTTTGTATAAAAGGAAAAATCAGGACATTAGACAGAGAATTTAGGTTATATTTGGTCAGGGAATAAAAATGAGAATAAAAATTTCATAAATATATAAGATTCATTTGTAATTTTATATATCAAGCTCATCTATGGAAATTTTCACCTCAGTTTTATTCATCAACCAAACATACCCTTAAAATAATAAATGAGGGTAAAACGTATTTTATTGATGTAGCAATATATAAAAAATTAAAATAATATGTTTTTGGATAGCACTTCAAAGCCACCATAACTAAACTTGATTGAACTTATAGATATACAATGATTATTGTCACAATCTTTTTATGGTGTAGTAACTTTTGAAAACTATCTTATCCAATTTTTTATAATATTTGGAATATTGGAAAAGAAGACATAGTGAGGAACTTGTATAAATTGGGTGAAAATTTTAAAATAGCAAACAATGTGTGCACGAATAAAATATTTTTTAAAATAAGTAACATCATTATGCAAGGTGAATGATAAGAAATAAAAGCACTAAGGCAAGAAAAAAAAGGAAAAAAATATTAAAAACTAAAATTTTCTCACTAATATTGAAAAAGTGACTTACCAATCAAAGAAAATGATCTATAAATAAGTCTTATATTAATAATAGTTACTTTATAATAAATTAGTTCATTATTAAGTTACATTTTGAGGTTTAGGGATAAATTAATTTATTGTTCGGTTAATTTTAAATCTTTAATCTATAAATAGGCCTTAGATTAATAATTCCTCTATGATGAATTAGTTTATTGTTCAATTACATATATTGAATTGTGTATATCTATTTGAATAAAAATTTAGGTAGAATGCATTCTTTGTACAAAGTTATCCAATCAAATTCTGAAAGACGTTAGGCGCTAATTTAAAGAACAATAAAGAGGAAATAATTGTTAATTCTTTTTCATAGCTAGATAATGGCTAATTTTTTTAAGAAGATATTTTGACTCCTCTATTAGTTAATTTTTCAATTAATTCTATCATAAGATATCATATAAACCAAGAAAGCAAAATGCATTGTTAATTAAGCAACACAATTACAAATATTATCAATCAAGCAAAACACAGTCAAATTAAACGTGATAAAAATAAAGTCAAATTAAATTACATACTTTATCTAAATGTATAAATCAATTAAATATATTATTAAAAAAGTGAAAGAATTAATTTCAATTGTTAAAATGCAAATTTTTTCATTAAATTAATTGGCATAATACAGATAAGAATATATTATCTGTATTTAAAATATTCTATATTTATTATATATATTATTTTAAATAAACTAATAATTACATCAATGTGCTATATTTTAGGTGATTTAGGTTTAATTTATAAAAATAGTTAAAATAAATAACCTTTAAATTTTCCATATGCAATTAATATAGCATTTTTTTGTGTCTGAATTAATATAGCATTTGAAGTCATGCATATTAACATAATAAACATTATATGTTTCACTATGATTACACATATAAAAGCAATTTTGCAATGAATACGTTACGTTCGCATAATAAATGCATAAACATAGATAATATATTTCAAAATATTACTTTATTACAATGATGCATCATTTCATTTAATCTACATTACTTTAAACAAAAATGAAATATGAATTAATTAAAGATAATAACATAGTTATTATGAAATAGAAACTGAAATATGTGGGTTCAATATTTAGGTGGGGAATAGGAAAATTAAATCAGTAATTAATCTATATTTTTAAAATAAAATCAAATATTATTTTTAAATATTAGTGAATAGATAAAATTTAAAAATTAAATCAATTGTTTTACTTAAGATTTAAATTTATTCTTCAAGACTTTTCAATTTAATAAAATCACCAATCAATGATTTAATAAATTTGATTAGTTCATGTCATTATATTTGTTTATATATCTCATTTAAAGGCATATGAGGATAATGCAAAGCATAAAGCTTGAAAGAGAAGAAAATGCATAATCCAAAAAATTGCTTCTGGTATAGAAATTTCAATTTTGAAGATAAACTGGAGAGCTGAAAACTTAGATGAAAGAAGTTGAAAAAATAATAATTAAATTATATCAATTAGTAATAAAGGATGAGTATATCATGATTCATTTATTATACATTGTTACATAAAATTTGTTTGGTTTCCAGCAGAAATTATATATGAAAATATTAATGTTAATTATACTTGGAAAATCCTAATACAATAAAAAAATTTAATTAAATAAATGAGTAAAGAAAAAATTTACTGTAAAATGTCAATAAAGATTATACCTTGGAAAAAGGAGTCACAATAAATGAGTAATAAATATAGATTGTAAATAAATATAAGCAAGTATTGTTTTGAAATACAACAGTTAGTTAAAAATTTTAGCATTCCAATGTACCACTAAAAAATTTAAAAATACGTAATATACTTATAATTTTAAAATAAAATTTATACGCAAAAAAAATGTGAATTTAACATTACCTGGGAAAAAAAGAGAATGTGACTAACAAAGAGGGGACTACCACATGTTCATAATACAGGGACCAATTGAATGTGTAACACATGTATACCTGCACCATCATGAACAATTTCTAACTTCTATTGACAGATAACGTAAAGCAATGTAAGCTCTGATAATCACTTGGAATTACATTCCAAGGAACAAACTTATCATACCATACTATTAAGCAAAAATGCATATGAAAGAGTGTTTATCAACGCCCTTTACAGCGAACCTCCTAATCATCAATGGGAATGCCATGTTACAAATGTAGATGGAATTGTCTGCATTATGAGAGAACAAATCAAGTTAGCAATTATGAGCAATAACTTTTAAAATAATGTAAAATACAGTATATAAAAAGTGATGGACATACCACAAAACTCCTATGGTTTGGTAATGTGGTATAAGACTTCTTGATAAAAAAATCTCTTCTCCATTAACATAAATTATGATTTTGATAGTGTAACACCCTTCTTACTATAAAGCTATGCTTAAGTCATAACCTCATAGTAAATAGTTGTTACTTGTTAACTTTACCTGATCTTAGAGATGTATATATAATATAGAATATGAGCTTGCTTTTCTACGAACATAAACCTTTCTCTTTGAGTCGCTAAATTTGAACATTAATATATAAAAAATCCATAATTATATTATCGACAAGTCAACAGTAAAATAACGAATCCATGAACTTACAATCAAGCAATTGATATTAAATAAGACTTATTTCCTTAAGTTTTCTCTCTTCATAAAAATCTTTAACACTTGATTAGGAAATCTTACGTTTATCAAGTAAAATCTCTTCTTAATAGTTCTCTTTCTCATACTTTTGCTTTGAGATTTCCTTGAAATCTCCTTATCTCTTCTGAGATTTTCTCTATTAAGTCTCCTAAATTATTGTGAGACTCTTCTCTTTAAATCTCCTAAATTTCTAGATATTCTTTTAGAATCTTCTAACTTCTTATGAGATTTCTGCTCAAATTTCCTAACTTTTTATGAAACTTCTTTGAAGAAATTCTCTTTAATTCTTATGAGATTTATCAATAAAATCTGCTAAACTTTTTATGAGGTTTTTTTTATAAAATCTACTAATCTTTTATGAGATTTCTTTACGACAGAAACTTATAGGACTACTCACGTAATAATTCTTAAAATTTTTAGGAAAATAAACCAAGTATCTTACTTATATTTTAGAGCTTTTCTTTTATAGATCAAACTTTCATCCTTTTCATGAAACTTTAGCATCATACTTCAAAATACCAATCTTTCAAATTTTACAAAACTATTTCTAATAATATTCTGGTAAAATTTCTATATATCTCATTCTTTTGAAAGAACCAAACATCTCTTTATTTACTTAGTAAATCTCTTACATCCATTCAATCTATACACAAGACTCTTAGCTATTGCATCCTTTTACATCTATCAAGTTCATATACATATGCATCTTAAAATAATTTCAGATTTCACAAACATAGCTCCAAATATATCTCAAGAGTTTATATTAGCAAAATAGTCAAACAATCACAAAACAATAGACTAGAATCTTTCCTACTTTCTTCCAAACCTTTTGCTAAACCTTTCTCTAGCTTTCTAGCACCCATATATGCTCCTGTTTGAACATATTTGAAGAGGAAAAGGAAGGTTTTGGCTTGAGTTTGACATAGAGGAAGTATTCTTGAACTAATTTAAAGATTAATCTAGGTATATCCTTCAAGAACTTAAAGGTTTCATGAAGTTTCAAGAAGAAAGAAATGAAGAAGATGAAGGAAGAAGGAGGAACGTGGTTGTTGTCCAGAGAAAGAAGAAAATGCCACTTTTTTTTCATTTTTCCTTTATATAGAAAACTTGCTTGGAAAGTAAGTAATAAGTATAACGATTTTTCGGATCAATTTGTGTTGTATTATTACAAATATCTATAATTGTTTGAATTTCCTGAGCAAAAATTATGAGATATGATAATATCCATTATTTATATCAGTTTTAGTGTTTTGTGTATCAGTTATTACCATTTTGATGTACTGATTATCACCATTTTGATACCCAATTTACCTAAAAAAATTTTATCGGGTTAAAAATATTTATTTAATCTTATCCTTATTTTTATCTATGTCCTTATATCAATTATAGGATTTCATTCTATATCCCTGATTAAAATATTATTATATTAAATTTTTAATAATATAAAATTTATTTTTATTTTTATTTTTATAAACTTCTCATATTGTTGTGATCATAACTATGGTTGTCAAAATTTTCAAAATTCCTATAAATTATTCACATTTAATTATTTTATCACCATCAATATTAAAAAATGAGTCGTTACATATAGACATATCACAAAACCATAATAAATAAATCCACAAATCCAAATAAATAAAAGGATACCATTTTGAGCCTGCAAGCAACTCAGCGTCTTTTGAACTTTGAACCACAGATGTGGAGAATGGAAGAGTTCCTCCAGTGATGCATCCCACCTATGATTAAGAAATGATCTTTTTTCTCTTTTTTCCTTCTTTAAAACGCATTTGTTTTTAGCAACAATTATTAATTGTTAATGGAAATATGTTAAGGAAGGATAATGGTTGCTTTCATTATTTGTTTGATTGAATGTTAAAAGGCTAATTGGAGGTCGTTGCGGCAATAGTGTTATTCATTTTAGTTTTAAATTATTAATTATTTATTATTTGATTGAATGTTAAAAGGCTAATTGGAGGCCATTGCAGTAATAGTGTTATTTCAGTTCAGTTTTTTATTTCAGAGCATGAAATTAAATGCTGATTTCAATATATATATATATATATATATATATATATATATATATATGTATGTATAAAATAACATTGATTGATTTTCTAAGGCTAATTGGAGGTCGTTGCTATCATAATACTGATATTTCAATTTATTTTTAAAATTTAAAGCGTGAGATTAAATGCTGATTGTAATCCATTTTGCATATATAAAATAAGGGGATTTCTAGGATATCCTATAAAATTTAATGAATTCATATCTTTTAGACAATTATGGTTGAAAATTTATCACGTTTTTCATTAATTAAATTAATTAATATTTTAAATGCTTATGATTAAATCATAATCCTAGGATTCAAAAGGATACAGGTACCTTGGGTACCAAAACAAAAATCATAAAATAATATCGATTGATTTTCTATGTAGACTATATGATATTCATACTTAATAAAAAAATAGATAATATTCATACTATGTAATTTAAATATTAATACAATAAATGCTTTCTACTGTCAAGAATACATATGTGTAAAATAATATTGATTGATTTTCTTTGTAGAATAGATAATATTCATACTTAATTTAAAAAAAGTAGATGATATTCATACTATGTAATTTAAATATTAATGTAATAAATGCTTTCTATATATATCATTAACGAACGACAACTATTTTCCATGGAAATGTTTTAATTTTATATTCAAGGTATTAGGATTGGATTAGATGTGACTAATGAAGGACTTAGATGATATATATGAAATCATATGTTCAAACTTCATTTGTCTTTAAAATTTCGATGAACTTAAAAAAAAAAAAAACTAAGAATTTGACAACAACAAATTTATTGTATTCAATGTTGGATATGACTTGTCATAAATGTTGTATACATAAAACTTATTTTATATCTAATAAGTTCAAACTTTAATCTGATTTACACTCTGAAACTGTTGTAAATTGCAACGCATTCTTTAACTTTATGTTTTGGACATCAAATTAAAGTATACGAGAAGCACACTCAATGTTACCTCAATTACCAGTAACCTACAAATGGGTTTAATTCAGCTCACTATTTAAACAAATGCCAAATTAAACATTCTCATCAAACGATAAACATAAAAAGTATCGTACATTTTTTTATCATATGCCATGGCAAAGTTTTGCAACTACGTTATTTTAGTGTCAATCCTAATGGCTACCATAATAGCTAAGATCTACGCCAGTGAGAAAGAGTTGGAGATGCAGACTCCGTATGAATGTGCGAAGGTTATGGGAGCATATTGTGGAAAGCAAGTGTATGACAGATTGTTCCATAACAACAACTCTAAAATGCCCATGAATTGTTGTTATAAACTTGTTCAAACAGGTTATATATGTCACCTGAAGATGACCGTGCATGCTCTATTAAATTATGGAGAGTTTGAAAACGCAACTTGGAGTAAAGTTCTGAGTAAGGGTGATAAGGTGTACCACAAGTGTAATCAAGCAACCAACCCAGGAGACGCCAAATATCTGATCAAGTGCGTTGCAAAGATAGGCACGAAATGCGGGAAAGAAGTGTATGCAAATCTAACCCGTGAAAAGAACGTAAGCAAGCTATGTTGTGAAAAGCTTGTGAAAATGGGTGAAAAATGTCATGCTAGTATGGTGAACGCACTTATTCGCGCCCCAGAGATGAGGAATTCCAATGCAACTCAACTCATGAAAAAGAGCCAAAAAATATTTGACCGATGTCAGCCTGATGAGTAAGAAGTATTTGTTGCGACAGCATCCGTAACCAAAGTGGAATCATTCAAGAGAGAAGGAACACAAGGGAAACCAACTTAGTGCATTTATGCGACGTCTTTTCAGTTGCATGCTTTTCATTTGCATTACTACATCTTTGTCTTTTTTACATTTTATAATGCTAAAATTGATCACGTGCAATATTGTATTCACTTTGATTTATGTTACATCCATAGACAAGCATACATTAAACGATGGATCCTCATTTTTATTTTTGCCACGTCACACTTTTTGCTCGCTTTCAACTCAAAAAATCAAAGGTGTGTATCGCCGTCTCTAAAATAGCACCTGAAGCTTGATTAATTTTCACGAATTCTTCTTCACTTCTACACCTACAACCTCCTCCATTAGGCTTGTCATTTATTTGGCTTAAGATAAGGAGTGTAAACTTTCATCTAGTTACATGCATGTCATACTTTATTATAAAATAAACAAGATACAATATCATCAAATACACTAAAGACTACTATCTACATGATCACACTACCTATAGTAGATCCTGAAACAACACTTATATTCAGGACTGCATATGATATGTGACCGTGCAGTATGTGAAATAAAATGTCTCTAGAATAGGAGAAGACACAAACTGATACAACAAAGAAGGAAAATAGAAACTCTGTTTAGAGACTTGTCAATTTGCATCTCCTGCCTTCTCATCCTAGGACTGCCACTTCCATTATGATGATAAGGAAACAAATTTACATCTGAGACCCCAAAAATCCTTGTCAGGACCATCTCCCCAAACATACCAATCATCGGGTTGAAGAAACTAGTCATAGCAGCACCACTAAGATAAGGCAATCCATTGTCACCATATCCTCCATAAAGGTAAGGGAGGTATTGTTCATAATGAGATGGCCGTGATTGTAACTGGAAATAACTTGGGTGAAGTTGCTGACTGTGGTGAGAAGTTGACGAGCGAGCAGACTGTAACATAGCATTCAAGCTATAAGGAGGTGGCCTATGAGGTATTCCTAGACCCATTTGGAGTTTTTTGGCTTCAGATTCTGGGTTAGACATTCCGCGGCCATAAAGGGGGACTAGTGAAGTATGAGAGATCTCAGCTTTACAAACGGGGCATGTTGGCTGCTGGTCTAGTTCGACAGAGGAGGTTTGGACACGCAGCCACTTGTATATGCATGGCCAGCAGTACATGTGGCCGCATAGAGTGATGATTGGGTCATGTGCTGATTCCAAGCAAATATTGCAATCAAAGCAACCATAATCACTAGTAGAGATCGTTGCCTCCATTGTAGTAGATTTCAACTTTTGCTTTAGTGAGACTTCCCCATCACATTCAAAGTATGTGGGCTCCATTAAATTTTCTAACACAGTAATATAAACTGTTATAGATTTGAAAAATGATTGAAAGTTGCAGCTAGTTTAGATGAATCAGATCTAAGAGTTGAGCCAATGAGATCAAAGACTTCGATGACCACTAAAACATTATAAATTAATTTTTTATTGAAAGAACCTCCTGTAAATATACTTCAATGTAGTGTTCTATAATTTTTCTTTTCAGTGGCTAGCCTGAGAATTATCAAGATTCTATTTTACCCCAATGTGCAAGGCATAAGTTACTTAGCTTTTGCAAGGACACCCAAACATATGTAATTAACGTGGAATTTTATAACAATGTTCCAATTTTAATCAATAACTAGGGATCAATAATAAAATTTATTTACTCAGAGTTCCAAGAGTTTCCTCTAAAACCAAAATTTCATACATATCAATAGATTTTGCATATAACTACATATTCACAAATTTGATTCTTAAGATCATTCCTATACATATGATTAAAAAATATACCAAAGTCCCCCAAATCCTCACATATTATAGATTAATTTATAACTAAACAAGGCATCAAGGTAACAATAAATAAATTTTTCTATATTCATTAATCCTTCCCCAACAAAAAGAACCAGACCCCTCATGTTGGAGTCATCAATATAGTCTTAATTCACAGAAACACCCTTTTTTAACAATGTTAATTGAGAGCTTGTGAGACAGATAATCATATACAAACCTTCCCACAAGAATAGAGGGCAATGATTGCCCAATTTCTAGAAAATATTCCCCAAAAAAGCTTTTCTTCGTCAAGAAAATGAAAACAATGATATAAGAAACAAATAAAATTCACAACAATTCGATGATTGAACAATTATTCATTACTAACTCGCAGGTTTCCATTTCAGAAAAACAAATAAACCAAAAACTAATTAGATTCAATCCTCAGAAACAGGATAAATTAAATGAAAGCTTAAAATGTTACACCAATAAAAAATCCAATGCATGCAAACAAGTCCAAAGGAACCGCTTGAAACAAAAACAAACACCATTTGAAAAAAAAAAAAAACAAATTTTGATCCCAAAACACAAAAGACAAGAAAAGTTTTCACAACAAGAACAATAGCATATCTTCGACAAAGGAATCAGATATCAAAGGGAAGAAAAACACACCTTTATAATGTGTAGAAGGGATCAAGAGCGGAGCAAATGTAGCTTCAAATGGAAAGAAAATGAAAGAAGAAAATAAAGGAAAAGCGAGGGTGTGATTAGGGAAATGGATTGCGTGGGAAACAATGGAGGAGAGTGAAATGAGGAAGAAGAAGATTATGTTGCGGGTAAGGGTGAGCGGGATCGAGGTGGTGCCACCAAGTTCATTTATTTATATATATTTTTATGAATGGAGATCATTCATGCAATGTGTAAGTCTTGTACGCTTACACTCTTTAATAACTCTTCATAGAAATTAAATTTATTGATTCAATCATTGAATTATATGATAAATTAGCGATCAAGTATGTTAAATTTTAGAAAAATTAGACAACAATAAGTATACATTCTAATGAATGATATTTATTTATATTTTCAAAAATATATTATCCATTAAAATAAAGTGACTTCATTTATAAAAGATCTTAAAGTTCCTTTTTATGTTACAAAAAAATCTTTTCCAAAAAATGAAAATTATAACTTTTGATAAAAGTATCTTCTTGCACTTTTTCTATAAAACATATCAAAATATATAAAAAGTATCATTTTTAATAAAAGACATAATTTTTTTAATAAAAATAATGGTACATAAATTAGGGTTGAAGTGGTGTGGTAAGAGCCCATTGCTTTCTTAATCAAGTATCGACAGTTCAATTCTCACCTTGAGAATGAAACAGTTTTAAAAACTTGTGGCCAGCTTTTACCCTTAAATTGACCTATAGTAAATGAAGAGTAGAGTCATTATGTTCGCAGTTGATACAATGAGAAACCAAAATAAAAAATAATAATCTTCCAAAAATAAACATAATTTGTTATTGAGCCTAATTTCAACGAATTGTCAATACTAAAGAGTTATATAATGTTTCTTTATTGGCACAATTCAAAAGTAATATATAGTTAAGGCAAGTATTTTTATCTATATAATAGTACATAATTAAATAATTATATAAATGTTTATATTTATAATGTATTAAAATTTGGACGAAAATAAATGCTTTCATGTTGTTCTTACCTAAAAGTGGAGGTAAGGCTACAGGTGTCTTTAACGTCTGTGTAGGGCGAAATACTTAAAGACACTGATACTCAGTCAGCAAATGATGAGGCATAGAGGTATTGAGGATATAATGAGGATTAGATAATCATACCTAGGGCGTTGAACCCCTTTATAGAGTGATACATGACCCCATGATAAATCAAGCGGCAATCTTCCTTAGATAAGGGAGATATTCCTGAGATTTAGTGTCGATTAGATATATTTCGTATTCAGAGGGAGATATGATCTAATCTAGGAGATGTGGAGAGATAATAGGAGATATGAGGGGGATAATAGGAGTTCTCCAAGATATCACCCAGACAATTTAGGAGATATCATTGACTAAATAAGGGGAGAATTTTAGGGGATCATTATGTCACGTAGGCGATCTGGAGAGCCCCCTATTTGTTCTCATAGTTAGGTCGAGCTTTCCATATTTCTAGTCCAGTACATAGCCCCTGAGCTTAGTTGTCAACTAAGTAGTTAATACCGAGGTGTCGTGACTGATGTATGCCGAGGACTACGTGTCGAGCTCGAGTGAGTTGACTTGTTATGCATAGCTTGGTGCATCTTTTTTGTTGCTAGTGACAGTTATAGGGGAACATATGATGATAGATGTCACGTTTTGAATGGTGGGCAATCACATCACATTAAATGGGGATCATGGGTTGCATAGAAGCCATTGGATTAAAGTGCGAGTCCCACTGTTGGATAAGATGAATGCCTCATATTCATTACCAAATGGAGGGAGCTATTTTCAGCGTTGGATGAGCTCGTTTAATTGAAAGTGAGAGAAAGTGAAAAACATTGAGTTCGTTTCTACATTTTTTGACTTTGTTTGCCAGGATTTTTCTTTGTCATGCTCATTCAAGCTTTGATTTCAGCCTTCAAAACTAAATTTCTTCAATTTTCAATTAGTGAGTTTGAGTCTTCTTCTCTTCCTCTTTCATTTGATTAGTTTATTTTCTTTTGGACCTTAGGATAGGTGGTTCTCTTCCACTTGGATACTTTTCTTTTTCATGTGTTTCCTCTTTCTTAGCCCCTTTCCATTGCTATTCATAGTGTAGGTTGAAAGTAGCATGAGAAGGGGAGTTGAATCGTGCTTTACATTTATTTTATTTTTTGAAATACTAAACAAAGTCTATCAAGTTTTTCCCTTTAAGCCAATAGAAATCTTTGTTAAAAAGGTTCATAAAGTTACTTTCTGAACTAAATGAAAAACCTTAGAAATTGTTTGAAGTCATTTTCAATGAATATATAACACAAATAAATGCAAATTCTAAATTATAAAGAGATGAGAAGAGATAGAGAGATATTACTTAGAGATTTTTATATTGGTTTGGGCAAACCCTACATCCAATTCTCAACAACCTATTGAGTTCCACTAACAACCCTTTCTCAACCCAAAGAAAGTGAGATAGTCTTTGGATAGCCTTCTCAAGCTATATCCAGTGAGTGGTAGTTCCAATTTACTCTCACTCTAAGTAGTCTTTTTACTAACTTCTTCAAGCTAACTTTATGTTGATCACTACTAGATCAGGGTATGAAGATTTTGGTTTGGTTGGTACACTCCAACTAAAAATACACTCAAGTTTTATAAAAATAAAACATTGTATGAACTGAAAACTTGAATGGCTTCCTTTTAAAATTCTTCCTAAAAAGAAAATGTTATCTAATGAAAGCTAGAAAGAAGATTTTTAAGAAACTATTACAAGATGTAATGAACTTTCAGAAAAAGAATGTTGAATAGCTTTAGTGTTCTTGTGCACAGCAACCTCCTCACGTATGAAGGTGTCTTCCTTTCATACTTGGATTTCAAATATAGCTGTTTTCTCTTGATTTCATTTCCTCTTGACACTTGTAAATCTTCTTTTTGTCTCCTAGGAACTTGGACTCTAGAAGGGTAGCTAAGCTATCCTGGTACTATCTTTTGTAGGTTTAGGAATTGTCAAATGTGGTTTCTATATGAACCTTCATAAACAACTTTACTTTCTGAGCATGGTTTCTAACTTCTTCTCCTAGAAGGTGAGGACATTGACCAAGTACAAAAGTAACATGTCACTATTAATACTTTTTGAGAGTTGACTTTATTTGAATTTTGAATTTTCCCTTCTTTTTTTTTGTAAAGTCAGCAATTTTTGAATACACATGCTTTTTGATGTACTTCCTAAGTTTCTGATCTTCTTGTTGATCTTCTTTGCTTCAGTTTGAACTTGATAGGGATCTTCCCATCATGATTGAAGACTATGATCATGACTTGCTTCAAGAAAATTGACTTCTTCATTGATGTAGCACTTTTAAATGCGTGAATCACTTTATGAAAATCTAAGCTTGGTTCTGATGCTTGGAATTCTTTTTGTGTGTATCTAACATACATGAGTTCGCTTTTAGAACTAATTTTCACATCATTAAAATTCTAAATCTATATGAATGAGATTATGATTATGTTAAAATATGACATTGTAAAAAAATATCATTGATTGAACTTATATATTATGAGAATAGTTCTATTAAGTGCTATAGAAACTCAAGTATAGCATTGGTTTATCCTTCAAAATATTTTAACAAAATTTGCTTTGTTGTCACTCAAAACACAAGCTATAAAGCTTTCTGAAAGGTTTTGGAGCTAGCAATCTCCTCCTTTTTGATGATGACAAACCAAATTTTGAGAAAATCTTTTGGAGAGTACTTTGAAAGAATTTTCAAGGTTGGAACCTTGTATTAGAGCTTTAAATGTTTTTTTAAAACATGTTAAATATGATAACATAGTCTTTTAGAAAGTAGCTAACTTAAGGTTTCTCATTGATTTTGTCAAGATACAGTAAACTTAAATAGCAAGTATCAAAGCTGTTTTTTGAAAATAATTGTCTAAGTTGTGTTAGAGCATTATGACTATTTGAACTAAAACAACTTGAGTGTCCGAGCTTTATTACTTTCTGAAATGAATCAAATAGGGTATAAGAGTTAAAAAGATAACTATTGTGATATTGATCTAGTATTAGAAGTCATGACTCATAACAATTTCTTCCTAGCTTTTCAGAGCTATCATCTTTCTTAGAGAATCAATGTGTGTTTTTATGCATGTAAGCAACATTCTAAAATATAAAACTGATAATGGTAAAGGCAACACATGCAGCCTCAATGGCCTTTTCTAGTGCAGCATAGACAACTTTTGGGGCATTGGTGGATTCTTTGGTAGAGCTAGTTTTTGAGGGAGCTTGGCTTCTTGATGGTGCTGTAGAGATAGCAAAGGAGGTATGCCCAAATTGGTAGGTCATTGGCATGGCAAGTTGATCTTCAATTACCATCAAGGGTTTGGACGCTTGTCCTTTTGTGTTTTTCCTGTTAAGCTCTGGATTTCCTTGGCTCTTTCCATTTCATGAGCCTCCTCCATTCTCCTTTTCTCTTGGAGAATTTTGTTCTCCTTGAGAGTTTGCTCTGCATCTTCCTCATCCTCCAAATACTTCTTGTCGTCAACTAGAGTTCTAGCCTATTCAGCTTCAAATACCTTCTCCATGATTAGAGCAGCCTAGCCACATCCTTGGGCAAGTTTCTATACTTGTGCTCTATATCTTACCTTCTAATGGGTAGCTTGTCTGGCCTTTTCCTTAGCTGTTCACTTTTTGAGGGCTCATCCTCAATTTTTGAAGGTCTGGGCCTCTACTTTATGCTTTTTGTCTTCTTTGTGTTTAGTTTTCTCGCTTTTAGAAGATTTAGCATATTCAATATCCTCAAAGTCTTTAAAGTCACTCTCAATGCAAATGATCCTTTTGTTTCCTTTTCCTTTCTCGTTTTCTTTTTCTACTTTCTTAGCGCTTTCTTCACGCTTTCTTCCTTGATTCTAGAGCTGTGCCTTTTTGCATTGGTTTCAATAGCTGTGATCTTTGTTCTTCTTATTGTCTTGAAAAAAAATAATGGTGAAATTAGTACCTACCATGAACTCATACCACTTTTCAGCTACCAGGGCATCCCATATACTAAAACATCTTTGCTAACAATATCCCATAAGGGACAACAATAATCTTCCTTTTTTCCTTAGTGATTGCACTAAGTATGAAATCCTTGATCAATCTAGGAAAATTTACCTTCTTCTTTGCCATTAGACAATACAACAACATGCAATCCATTTCTACTAGCATATTCGTGCTTCCTAATCTAGGTAGAACGGTGAACTAGACAATAGTAAAAACTTTTTTGGTCCTAGCACTCAACATTGTAATAGTAATCTCACTAGGAGAGTCAATGAGATACCTTGAGATTTCTTCTTTAATGACACTAAGAGATTAAGGCCAAGAGTTAAGAGATAAGCATGTGATCCCTATAGCAGAAAGTTATTAATTTGAGACAAAACACCCATTTTGGAAAGTTATTAATTTGAGACAAAACACCCATTTTGGTCCTTCTAAAATTTGAAGTTAGACAAATTGGTTTCTGTAAAAAAAGAAAAAACTCTCAAATTGGTTCTTAAAAGTAAATTTCTCAAATTGATCCTTGTAAAATTTCAAATAGACTAAATTGGTCCCTATAAAATTGAATAATTGGCCAAATTAGTCCATCTGATAAGTTAGCCAATGAGGACTAACTTGTCTAACAATTTACTTTTAGGGACTAATTTGAGAGATTTTTATAGGGACTAATATTGTTTGACTATTCAATTTTGCAAGTACTAATTTGATAGTTTTTTTTTTTTTTTACAGGGACCAATTTGTCCAACTTGAATGTTTAGAAGGACCAAAATGGGTGTTTTGTCTTAGTTTGATATAACTAAAAGATTGGCAACTAACATGATGTAACATCCTCCCAAGTACAACCCCATTCTTAAGCTATGATATCGTCTAGAGTTGTTACTTGTTAATTAGCGGACCTTTCTTAATTATCTATAGCAAGCTCGATTTACGTACGAGATAACTAAGCGTAATTCTATTAAAACATATTACATGTAAACATCAAGTTTATTAAACATACAGCTAAAATACATAAGGAAGCTCCTCTATGAGCTTTAGTACATATCCGTCTTCTAATACATTTACATACATACTCATTTCACTAAGTACAACAAATAAAACAGGAACGGCTATACTCCAGGAATCCTACACTCCTTTGCATAGCAGCATCTCATCCTTGGCTTAACCTGGAGGCGACATCCAAACAAACACATAGGGGTGAGAATTTTTAAAATTCTAAGTAGGCAACTCCCCAATCACAATCATAATGTCATCGTCATCGCCCCAGCCACTTTGGTTTATTCAGAAACTTGATCATGCAATATATTCTAAAGGTTCATTTTAAGGTTCCAAAATCATCCTTCCAAGTGGGTAGCTTTTAGCATTTCGTCACTTCAAGCTTATATCTCATCAAATTCCAACAAACATTTCAAAATAAGATAAGTAGCATATAATACATGCAATGAATTTATCTCAAGGTGACATGGTATCACTTATGGCCACAAAGATCAAATCAGTGCATTTTTCTCTTTTCATTGACATAGGAAGACTAGTTATACCAACGGGTATTTTCAGTGGACAACTCCACAATAGATCCGTTTATACCAACGGGTATTTATGGTGGATCACACCACACAAGGGAAATAGACCCTACGACTAGCTCCTATACGTGGTCATCGGACTTCATTTTTTTCCATTTCCGAATCCCACAGATCTATTCCTAGCCGATACGTATTCAAAATAAATTTTGGGAAGTTACTACTTTCGCCTTCCCTCATTCAATCTAAGTCTTGTTTCTATTTTGTCCATATGTCAGAACATGCACAATTTAAATTTATTCATCCTTATAATGGCATCATATACTTTTCTCTTTTCTCAAATGCATACATAGGCCACATATAGACAATCATTCACAATGAAATTCTCATTCTTTTCTCATACTTCAATCTTTAAAATCCATAAATGCATTTACATGTCATAAGTCACATGGCCAAACACTTAATATCAAATACTCATGTCATACTAAAAGCCAAAGTGCCATTACATTCTCAATTCAAAGCATTGTTCCATTCCCAGCACAATGGGCAGAGTTACTGTCCTAGGCACAACATTTCATTATCATATCAAACAGACATTTCAAGAGTCACAAAAATTCTGTATGACAATTCAATGTCTAGAATAACCTGTAAAAATTTCAGGACAAACAGAGCTCTATAGCTACCTCAGTAAAATGTACAAATTTAGTGGTCAGAGGCCACCAATTCCCAGACTAGAATTGAGTTCCTAAATTTTTTAATCCCAGCAAATGATTGAATTAATTCACAATAAAATTCACAGTGACACTTCAATATATTAGTAACTTCGTGTAAAAATTTCAAGAGTTAGTTCAATCATTTTCTATGGTAATAAATTTGGACAAGTTTACTGCCTAGAGTCTCAACAATCAGGACAACATCTGCCTCATTTCGATTTCTGATTTTTTTTGAGGCATCAAACCTTAAAACTAACACCCAAGAAAATTCAAGTAATTATTTTAAGATGTTTAATCCAACATATAATTTTTATAGCTCATGAAAACACCCACAAATATCCCAGAAAATTCGTGAACCACTGCTGCCTATAGGACAATAGAAATTCCAGCAACCTAGTCCAAACTTATTTTGATAAAAACCATTTTCTAACACCATCCAAACACACCACCAAAATTCACACATCAATATCAACATAATATCATCCAAAATAACCAGAAATTTTGGACTTACACAACCCAAAACAGATTAGAAAAATTTGACAAAGAAAAGGCAAGAAAAACCCTACTTGTAGTAACCTATTAGCTCCTTGGCTTCAAGATTAACCAAACTTGATTCCTTCTCCTCCAAAGCTCCCAATATAACTTCAAACCCCTCTGATATCAGTGAGGTGTGAGGGAGAAAGGTAAGGATTGATGAGTGATTGAGATTTTGTTCGGTTAGATTTGTAGGGAATTGGGTGTAGAACAAGCTTAGTGAAGAACTTTTGATGATCCAACAACTCTAGCTTGGAGTTTTTGGGTTGGAACTCAAGAACAAGCTCTTGAGGACAAAAATGGTGGCTGATCTCTTCTTCCCCTTGCTGACCACGAAATTGCTCTTATCTTGGAGGAGAAGTTGGTGACTAGGCTTCCTTTAATAAATGAAATGGAGATATTTAGTAAAAAATCATTATTTATGTCATAAAGCAACAATGGATGGCTAAGGTTTAATCTTAGATTCCAAGATTAAATCTTGGCCTTCCACATGTCCTTAGTAGGTGGACATCATCCATTTGTGGTGATGGAAATACCTTTCGGTGTTAAAAGCGTACACCGAAATCTCACGAACGAGTAAACAGTACTATTAAATATTATCCAAAAATTAATTTTAAGCATAAAATTATCGTTTACACCTATTTCTAATCTTATTCCCATGTTTTCCTAATTTTTGGGTACCTTAGCACAGAATCTAGGGTTTCAGCTTGTCTGAGCAGGTGGGGCCCGTAAGGTTACTATTCTGCCCGAAATTTATTATTATTATTTTTGAGGTCCATTGGGCCACCGTCATCATTGTTGTACTGTTAGATTTCTGAAATTATGAATAACAAAGCTCAAATTAATTTTTAAATGATTTTTGGGTGTTACACATGACATTAGAGAGAAATAAAAAAGTAGGAGTTATCCCGCCATTAATATCACTTTAGAAACTGAAAATGGTATCTAAACCATTTTTAGAAACCAACGTGGTATCTAAACCTTAAGTGTAGTTTCTGACTTTTGTATCTTCTGAGTTTCTAAATCTTAACTCACTTTTGAACAAAATTCAACCTTATCCACTTTATTTGGAACAACTTTCTAAACTTGACTTGATAATGTTCTTTAAAGGCTTCTTTAGAGTATCTTTGGGGACTCCAGAAGTGTTATGTATGCATGTAATGCAAGTTTCAAAAGGTTTTTGAAATAACAAAAGTAATCCTCACTAATAGTTTGGTGAATATATCAGATACTTGATCTTTAATATTCACAAACTTTAGCTCATCATCACCTTTCTAAACATGATCTCTAATAAAGTAATGTTTTATGTCAATGTGTTAGATCGAGAGTGCTGAATTGGGTTCTTAGCAAGATTAATAGCACTAGTGTTATCACATAAGATAGGGATTTTGGAATACCTCAAGTGATAACCCTCTAGTTGGTTTTTGCTCCATAACATTTATGTGAAACAATTTGCAGCTGCAATGTATTCAACTTTTGTAGTTGAGAGAGCAATCGTGTTTGCTTCAAGACCAAGTGATGAGACATTCTCCAAAGAAGTAATAGTATTCACTTGTGCTCTTTCTATCTACTCATCTCCAACAAAGTCAACACAAAAACCAACAATCTTGCTAGAAGTTCCTTTCTCATACCACAAACCAAGATTAGTAATACTAACTAAATATCTCAAAATTCTTTTAACGGTAGTTAAGTGTGATTGCTTTAGGTTAGAGTGGAATCTAGCACAAATACCGACACTTAATTGAATGCCTAGTCTACTTGGTAGATAAAGGAGTGATCCGATCATTCCCCTATAATTACTTTCTACATTTTCACCATTATCTTCTATATCAATGATTTGAGATGAATACATAGGGGTGCTTATAGGTTTAGCTTGATCCATGTTGAACCTCTTTAAGAGTTCTTTCATATATTTTTCTTGATGGATCAAGGTTCTCTCTTTCTATTGTTTGATTTGAAGCCCTAAAAGAATTTTACTTCACCTATCATGCTCATCTCAAACTCACTATGCATAAGTTTTGAAAACTTTTCACATACAGAGTGGTCAATATCACCAAATATAATGTCATTAACAAATATTTGGACTATCGAGAAGTGATTATGTTGTTGTAAAGTAAATAGAGTTGTGTCAACATTGCCTTATTTGAACCCATTCTTAAGTAAGAAGTACTTAGTCTTTCATATCAAGCTCTAGCAGTTTAACCATAGAGTGCCTTTGTTAACTTAAAGACATGGTTGCTTTACATAAAATTCTTCATAAAGGAATCCATTTAAGAAGGCATACTTTATATCCATTTTGTATAGAATGAATCCCTTGAAGCCTATAAAAGCAAGTAACATTCTGATGGCTTCAAGCCTTGCTATAATTGCAAATGTTTCATCATAATCAATTTTCTCTTATTGATTATAACTTTGTGCCACCAATCTTGCTTTATTCCTTACCACCTTTCCATCTTCGTCTAGCTTGTTTCTGAACAACCATTTGATTCTAATGATGGTTTTTCCCATAGATTTCTCTACAAGTATCCAACTTTGCTTTTATTAAATTGATCTAGTTCTTTTTACATAGCTTCCATCTAACTTTAGTCATTCAAAGCATCTTCTACAGTTTCTAGTTCTTATTCTAGGGATGATCTTTTTTTGACATCCCTAGAAATATCCCTAAGAACTTGGTTTTGAGAAATTTCTCTTAAGTTAGAAACTCATTTGTAGTTTCTGGACCCTTGTTAATCTACAACGTCTCTATGATCTTCAGATTGTTCTCCTTCATGTTCAGAAATGTCACTTTTCTGATACTTTGGGGTTTTGAGTAAGCTTTTTAATTGTTTACTTTTGAAGCTCACTTTCTAAAGATTATGCTTTCTCTAGCTTGCTTTTTGAAGGTTCCTTAATACTTAATTTCTCAATGTCTTCTTCTAGATCAACTCAATCTTGAAAAGTCTTTCTTGTATTTTTAGAACTTGATATGGATAGTCTCTTCAACACATAGTGTTCTTTATATTATACCCTATAAGCTTTAGAGATTGAAGAATATCCTAAGAAAATTCCATCATCAGATTCAAGGATCAAACTTTGTGAACTTGTCCTTGGTGTTAAGAATGAAATAGTTAGACCCAAAGACATGAAAATATGATATGTTGGGTTTTCTTCCCTTCCAAAGCTCATAATGGTCTTAGAAAAAGTCTATTTTGGATATAGTAAGAGGTGTTGATAGCCTTTGCCCAAAAACCTTTTGATAAAGTACTTTCTAAGAGCATTGTTTGAGCTATTTCCTACAAGCTTCTATTTCTTTTAGCTATCCCATTTTGTTGGGGTGTTTTAGGAGTAGAGAACTCATGAGAAATGCAACAGTTTTAAAAAAAGTTTTCAAAGACATGATTTTTAAATTCTCTTATAATATGATCTAATATAAGTAATTTGAGATTCTTTTTCATTACAAACTCTTTTTGCAAAAACTTTGAATTTCTCAACCACCTTATCCTTAGATACTAAAAAATAACCCATGTAAATCTAGAGAAATCATTTACTATAACTAGACAATATCTTTTTAGCAAGACTTGGGTGGAGAGTTTATATGGAGGTGAAATCTTAGGTGTTTGGGGTATGATTCATGGTGATAGTGTGTTCATTTGAGGTTTAGAGCTTGAGTGGAGAGTGAAAATGGAGTTTCTTGGTGAAGCATAAGAAGAGAGTTTGAAGTGGAGAGGATAATAGGAATTTTGCAAAAATTTGGTGCTCAAGTTGTGACAAAAAAGTGATGGTAAGGAATGAGATTGTGAGTGAGTGTATGTTTGAAAAAATTCAAAATAAGAGAATGAGAGGGGAGGGCTGGCCACTGCCTTTAAGGGGGTTAGGTGGGGGATATTTTGTGTTTTGTGTGTGTGGGAATTAAGGTTAGGTGTAGGTTTAATTTGGGGATTGTTAGGAATAGGTAATTAGGTGTTTAGGGCACTTAAGCCTAGGTTAGGGGTGTCTTGCATATTTAATTAGAATAAACTCAATTAATTCAAATTTTAAATACATGTATAGTCCTATTCTCAAGGAAAAGCAAAAGTAATAAAAGTAGCTTTATCTCATACTTTTAACTTTTTGTCTCATAAAGCACTTTTGCCTCTTTCTCACTGATATTTGATTAAGAATGAGATTAAGTTTCTCTAATCAATCTTGGCCCTCAACTAACTCAAAATAATTATTTTGACTTATAATTAATTGATAAAAATAATTAATCTTTAGTTAGAGCCTAATATTGCCTATATGTCTTTGATTACTTTAATTAAGCTTAATTAGTACTAATTAGCGATAAAATGGTAATTTTACATGAAATCCTAGAACTCACCCACACATCATATACCCCCTCAAATTAACATATCCAACTCTAGAATGATCAAGTCCGTCATCACTTAATCCCATGTTAAATTACCATAGGGGCATTTTGGTAATTTCATGCACGAGAAATCGAGAATTACGATTTTCACATCGATTGCATCTAAAACACATACAGTCCCCTCAAACATTAAAGTAACCCTTTAAGGATAGTCAGGATTGTTGTCCTGATTCTCGTGGAAAAATAACCCTAGGGCATTTAGATTATTTTGCACTAAAGGGAAATTGGCGTTACATATGACATCCCAGCATTATCATTACAGGGCTTCATTCTCACTTGGAATTCAATAGGACACAACCTAGATTATTAATAGTACCATGGATTTGTCATATTGAGATGGTTCTGTAGGTAGAAAGTGCACAAGAAGGGGTTGAATCATGCTTCGCCTTTTCTTTCCTTTTCTTTTCTAAAACTTGGACAAATACTATCAAGTATTAAACTTGAAGTGCAATGGAAACATTATTAGAGAACATTTAGAAAGTAACTTTCTGAACTATAAAACGATGTAAAACACGATTAAAAAGTTTTCAAGAAAACACAATATAAATAGTACAAAGCAGCAAGATAAAAGAAAGTTAAGGAGAAGAATATATTGCACAAGAATTTTTATATTGGTTTAGCCAACTTGCCTACATCCAGTTCTCAATTACCATTGAGTTCCACTAAAACCTTTCTCAATCTAGAAAATTGGATAGTCTTTACAGTAGTCTTCCCAATCTCTTATTAGTGACCAGGACTCACTCTATTGTGATAACCAGTAGTCTTTGACCAGCCTATCCAAGCTAACACTCTACCAGGAGCTCACTCTACTATCACAACTAAGTAGTCTTTGATCAGCCTCTCCAAGCTGATATCATGACCAGTGACTCACTCTCCTCTCACGTTACAAGTAGTCTTTGCTTAGTCTCTTCAAGCTAACTCACAACGATCACTACTAGATCGGGGTTACAATGGTTTATGTTTGGGTTTGAACACTCAAACTTACCAACACTCAAGTTTTCGTAAGATGAAGAATAAACTTAGAAAACTTGAATGACTTCATTCTATCAATTATTCTTAGGAAGAATGTATAATCTACTAAGAACGTAGAAAAAAGATTTTTAGAGAAGAAACTGATTACAAGCGCAATAAACTTTACAAAGAAAGAAGAGAAATTTTTGTAGCATTTCAGCATTCTTTTTAGCAAAAGTTTCTTGATAGTAAGCACAACATCTTTATTTATACTTGATCTTGCCTTTATCATCATTGCCCTTGATCCGTTTTCTAAGTGGAACATGGTCATCTTCTTTTTGTGTCTTGAAAACTCGTCTAGAGGAGTAGCTTAGCATTGTCAGAGTAGTTGTAGAAGCTATTGTGAAATAGAGGTTTTTGAGGCCACCTTCAGAAACTACTTTTTACTTTCTAAATGAGGTTTCTGAACTTTTCCTTATAGAAGCTAGGGTAGTTGACCAGTTGGAGAGATGTCACTTAGTCCTTGACTAGGTTTGACTTTAAATTTGAATTTCAAAATTCTTTCCTTTTTTAAAGTGCACTATTTCACCGTGAACGTGCTTTTGAAGTACGGTAATAGTTTCTTGATATTTCTTCAATCTTCTAGTCTTCAATTAGAGCTTGTTGATGATGATATGATTATGATCATGATGATTGAAGGCTGTAGTATACACTTGCTTCAGAGTTAGATTGAAATCTTTACTTGAAATATGCTTTCTAAAGTCGTGTGCTACTTTCTAAAGATTTGAGCCTTAGTTTATTGTACTTGAGAGTTTTCTTTAATTCGTTGAGCATATGTTTGTTCATCCGATGATATATTTTTCACTTTCATTAATTCTTAATCTCTTCAAATATGATTAAACATGTTTACACATGTCATGTGAAAATATTTTCGTTTTAAGAACCATGTTATACCAATGTAAAAGACCTGTTAGTTGCTTCAAGAAACTCAAGGAAATGATTAGTCCTTCAAAATTGGTTATGTTATCACTCAAAACATTTATCACTTAGGCTTTCTAAAAGATTATGGAGCTAACAACCTCCCCTTTTTGATGATGACAAACCAATTCTTAGAAAATCTTTTGAAGAGATTTTGAAAGAAAAATATATGACAAGATATAAATGTTGATAAACCGATTTTCTTTCAAGATGCATATTATATGATATTCAGAGAGTCTTTTTCTTAAAGCATGATATAGATAGAATCAAAAAGCTTTATTGCCTTAAGTGATTGAAATCATAGCTGTTTTATTTCAATTAAGGTTTCTGAAGTTAATCAGAACGCTTTCTAGAGAGGTATCAAAGCAATTTTGAAAAAGATATGAGCTTGTAAGCTTCCTAAATAAACACAACTTGATTTTTAGTTAGTTGACCTTTCTGAAAATACACGTGTTTGAGTAAAGTGAGTGATACTTGTGATATTTTCTCTTGATCTTGAATTCATACTTAGTACATCTTTATCCATACAAATTTTTGAAACATGATGCAATTTTTTTTCCATAAAAATATGTTACATATAGACTTTTCACACAAAAGAAGTTTTTGAAGCTCAAAAAAATATTGATCAGCTGTGCAGAGCATTGTATCAGAGCTTATGAGATATATAAGACTTCATATTTGTGTATGAGAGCATATATGTTTTTATCAAAAGAACTTGAAGATCATATATCAAAGAAAATATATTCAGAGCATAAATACATATATATTAGAGCTATGTATATATCAGAGCATTAACAGATATGTATTAAAACTAATCATATAATAAAAAATGAGCATATGATTGATGTAGCTAAGGATAGAAGCATCCTGAATATTAGAGCATATCAAAACAACTACTTAAGACTTATAAAGCATACACCATAAGCAAGATATATGATTGGCTACTTCAGCAAGATATATCATACCATAGATATGTATCAGAGCTTGAAAGCTTAATATAGAAAAAACTTGAGAAGGATAAGCATCATATATGTATAAAGAAGATAAATCTTAGAATATTAGAGCAATAATGATAACAAAAAAAAATTGTTCAAATAACAACAAAATGCAAATACTAAAAAAAAAATCATCTCTAAGCTCCCTCTTAGCTTGCTCCTCCTGAATTCGTTAGCACAAGATTTTCTGAAACTTTCTTTTCTTCTCCCCCTTTTGTCATCACAAAAAGAGGGGTGTCCTGGAACCCAAGTGACACCATCATTAGCCCCTCTACTGAGTTCTCAAGAATCTCCAACAATAATGCTTCAATTCTTCTTGTCTAAGTGTTTTGAAATTGAAGTAATAGCCTTTCATGTCTTCGAAGCTATGCACCAAGCTGCATATGGAGGCTTCAACCCCATCCAACCTTGAGGCCATATCCTTTGATTATCCAGAAGAAGTTTGACTGAGGAGAACATGTTTAAGGCTTGGATGAAGGTTGGTATTGTAGGTGGAATATTGCTGGTGTAAATGAGGTAGCCTTGGGTGTAGGCTAGGAATGTCCAGGGGTATGGTGTCCCCAACTTTGGTGATTCAGCATCCATATAAGTAGTTGGAGCAACAGGTGGTAGAGTGGATGGTGGCTCATTTTATAGTAGTATGATAGGTGGAACCTCAACAGTAGTGGTACGGGTGTAGATATAAGAGTAGAATGAGGAGTAGATCTAGAAACATGAACTGATGCGGAAAGGCAGCTTTCAAGCTGAGGAGCACTTGTTTATGAGGTCTTGTCTTATTCTTCTTCAACTTGAGTTATTCTTATGGAAAGAGGAGGTTGAAATGCCATAAGAATAATGGCGGTTTCTAGGTTAGCCTTCCTCAGCCAATTCTTCGATCATTGTCTTCTCAGTTGCCTCTTCAACAATAGGCTCTTCTATAAAGAGCTCTTTTCAGTTTGGCCTTTTTATTCTCATATAAACTTTCATTTCTTTAGCTAATGATTCTTCTTCTTATTCTTTTTCTTCTTCAGAAGAGTCAATGAAGATAACTTTCTAACTAGCATGTTGATGCCTTATAATCTCTTTTAGAAGTAGAGAGATCCTTGTGTCATGCTTAGGTACGTTTGTAAGCTTGCACCAAATATCTCTTCTTCTAATAGTTCCCATTGGTTTACCAGGCATCTTTTCTAATTCTTTTGCATCTCAACATCTGAATTTGAAAAGTCATTGTTAGTTTCTGAAAGATGTGGTGATATATGTGGTTCTTGTTTTTGCATTTTATTTTATCTCATCTTTGTTCTTCTTTCTTTGTTCAGAGGAACTTTAATAGATTCTTTTTATTGAGTTCTTAGGCTCACTCGCTAAGAGGATTAACTTCCTTTTGTCTTTTGCAATCTTTTTCTTAGACTCAACTTTTCTTGAAGCTTTTCTTACTTGTTTTCCCTTGTTCTAGGACTCTCTCTTGTTACCCTAGACCTTGAAATCGTAGGTCTTCTTCTTGAAGTCCTAAAGGAGGCCGGTAAGTATACAGTACTTTCCATGTATTCAAACCATTCCTCCGCAAGAAGAAGGTGCATGTGCTAGAATAATCTGGTTAGTAACATACCATATGATACTCAAGCTGCTCTCCTTTTTTGGTTAGTGATTGCACTGAGCATATAATCCATGATAAGCCTTGGCAAATTCACCTTTTTCTTGGACATTAGGCAGTATAAGAGCATGCAATCCATTCCTAGAAGCGTACTTCTGTGCTTCATAGTTGAGGTAGATAGAGAATTATACCACAATGTACATTTTCTTGCTCTTGCACTAAGCATAGAAGTAGTAATTTTACTAGGTTTGTGAATAATGCAATTGGTTAGGTACCTTGACACATCTCCATCATTTATTCCTAAGAAGCGAGCCTAGTTGGGTGAGGAGGAGCAAATGAGGCCTTCACAAGGTGCCTTAACAACATTTGATAGTCTAGAAGGGTGACCTCTATGGCAAAATCTCGAATCAACTTCTTCGCGTGAGTTTGGGGTGCCCTTCGTTATGAGTAAAAAGCTATTACTAAACTTGGAAATATTCTGTCATTGATTTCCTGATATTCTTCTTATCCTTGAAAGAAGAAAACCTTGTTAAGTATGGATACATTTTCATGAAGCTCTTTTCTTAATGTCTTCCCTAGGGCAATTTTTCTTATTGAAAAGTTCTTTACATAATGATCTTGCAATTCTGGATCATCGTACATGTGGAAGGGCGCCCTTAGTAATAGAGTGGTCAAGTTCTCTTCCTTTAGCCATAATAAGGTTATGTATTGGAGGGTTGAATGAAGAAAGAAAAGAATTTGGTGAAGGTTGCAAAGACGAAGGATTTTTGAATGAGAATATGAAACAATTGAGGTTTCTTTGGGTGTTTGAGGTTGAAGATAAGGGAATAAGGTGTGACATGTAAGGAATGAAAGGTTATTTAAGTGATGGTATGTAAAGACTAAAGGTGAGGCGATGTGGGAGAGAGAAACACAAAAAGAGTGGGGATTATCCTCCTTTTTCATTCTTCTAGAAAGAGTGGTTTCTGAATCTTGGAATCACTTTCTGAACCTTGTAAGCTTTCTGACCCATCAAGATAACACTTCTTTCTCACATCTTAGTCATCTTCAAATTCTGAACCCCGTGAAACCATATCACCTATTTTTTGAACATCTAATCTTTCTTTGAGCTTGCAATTGACTTTCTAATCTTGACAACTGATTCTTTGGTTTTGCAAACTAATCTTCTTCTTGCAAACTGATGTCTTCATTTGGGCTTCAAGTTAGAGCCATGATGAGGAGAGTCTAGAGATGTTCATGCAGATTTAAAAACCTTTGAGGTTCAAAAGCATTTTCAAATAGAATAAACGATCTTCAATTTTGTAAATATATTTGATACTTAGCCTTTAGTAAACATTAACTCAACATCTATTTTTGAACATGATCTCTAATAAAATGATGTTTAACATTGATTTTAGATCTAGAGTGCTGGATAGGATTCTTAGCAAGATTAATAGTACTAGTATTATCAGAATAGGATTTTGGAATATCTTAGGTGAAAATCTTCCAGTTAGTTCCTTATCCATAGGCATCTGGGTGTGGCAGTTCAGGGCTACATACAGCTTTAGTTGTAGAGAGAGTGATGGTCTTTTACTTCTTGCATGACCAAGTGATGAGGCTTTTTCCAAAGAAATAGGAGCATCTCCTGGTGCTTTTTCTTTCTACTCTATCTTTAGCAAAGTTAGTATCACAGTACCCTATAATCTCATACAATGTACCTTTCTCGTACCATAAGCTAAGATTAGTAGTCCTGGATAGATATTTTAAAATACTTTTAATAGCATTTAAGTGTGATTGTAATCCCCTAACATATAACAAACTACGTTCGAGTCATATTTGGTCTTAATGTTAAAGGATTACTCCTTAGGACCTTAGCTTAACCTTAACTTTTCAAAAATACTTAACGGAAAATATGGACCATTTTTTTTTTCTTATTCTTTTGAAAAGACATTACTTTCAAAATAGAAGCCTTTGCGCGTAATAGTATTCAACACCAAACACACATGAATATAAGTGAACATACAACATAATATTATCATCTAAACACCAAGACAATCTCAAGCCTATCACATGAAATACCTCAATATATATAATATATATAATCAAGCATAAGAGCCTCAACAACTCACAAGATATCAGAATTTATATAATAGTGCCACAGCGCATATCCACTTAACTGTCTACTAAAGTCGAGATACATAGCGGTAAAAAGTGTAATAGATAAGCATATCATCAGCCATATGGGTCCAGTATCAAGTAATCCAAACCAAAATTATAGTCATATATCAAGACATATCAGGGTAAATATCTAGTAATCCTAACGATGTCTCTTGTAACACTATAATATTTAACCCAACATGCATAGGACGTATTAAGATTAATTATTAGTTATTACTCTTTTAAATCCCTTTTATCAAAATACTTAGTGAAAAATATGGGTAAAATTTTTGTTTTTGAAACTTGTGAAACAAAACGTGAGCCATGTGCATACTACCATGAGCAAACCATAAAACTGAAGAAACTTAAACACACAATTTAAAAATGGCAAAGAAATTTATAGAAGCAAATATCATAATATTAGATAATATAGTTAAATACATGGTTCTGGGTACATCAATTGAAAAACTAAAATAAAGTCGTACTCATATAAAATGGGCAGAGCTTATGATACATAGAAAAGGAAAACACATAAACATAAAGGAAAAACATACACTGCAAGTCAGAGAAGCCTCAAAAGATCAAACCCAAGCTATAGCTACCCTTCCCTCGAAAACCTCCTGGTGACGCTGATCCTCTACGATGGGGAAAGCTCTCCTAAACTCTCGAGCTCCTCGTGGCCCAATGAAGTGGGGGTGTGGGCATGCGGAGTGGGGGAACAACATGGCCCCTCGGCATGGGCGCCTCTTGGGCATGAAGCTAGCCTCCACTGTGTCACCGTGTCCTCACCTCTCCCAATGTCCATGGGGACCGTCAGATGCAGATCCCTCCGAATAGATGTGGGTGGGGGAGTCCTCCTTTGGGTCGGTCTGGGGTGCCTCAGGCGAGGAACATACTGGGAAGTCGCATATCGCCAAAGTCGAAGGGCAAGCACGACGAGTCTGCTCGTCGCGGGGTCGAGTCCTCTCGAAGATAAGTCGTCGCCATACGGTGAGGTAGGAGTGAAGCGAAAGCTGGAACCGGATGCGCGATAGGCGTCCCATGTATGAAAAAATGTGACAGCACAACGACCCTCAAAATGATATGACTGATGATCTGGGTCAAAGTGCACCTCCCAAATCGTGTCAATGAAGACCATAAATGACGCCATCGAGATCTAAAGACGTAACGGAAAAGAAGTAGAGGGGAGAGAATCTTACTAAAGAATCTCATAGGGAATTCTCCTATCCTAATGTTATCGTTTACATCCCAGGAACCTTGGGTTTATTATGAAAAGTTTTAACATGCAAAAGTTTATTATATGGTTTTATAAAAGTAATTATCCAAGGTCCATGTTTTCTTTTATCATGAATCTTAATGCATGAATGCAGCATAGCAAAATGTGAATGCATGGCAATACCTTATACAAGTACACCAATAGAACATGACATCAACAATTTATCATCACATAAGTGGCATGTAACTTCTCATGAAAACCTTTCTCTTTCATAAGTATGAAACTTCACATCCTTTTTCTTTTCTCAAACTTATGACATAAAGGTATCAAACCTAGAATCATTGCCACCCTAAACTAGGCTATGAGCTCATACCTCAACTAGTCATCACTAGTTCTTACTTATCCTCTTGATAAGAGTAACATAATCACAATCATAATAATCCTGACTCCTAGAGTACGGGTAGGGGGCTTAAGGATCACCCATCATGGGACTTTTTCCTTCCTCAAAACGCATCAACTGTTAAGACCAGTGACTTTGTTTGCTTTGGCTAATGTCAATACCCTCAGGTTTTACCTTCTCCTCACCGTAGCAAGGAGTACGTCTCGGTCTGAAACACATCAACTAGTTAAGATGACTTTGCTCGGTATGGCTCCACAACCATACCCCCCATGGGTTTACTTTCTCCTCACCGTAGCAGGAAAATGCGTCTCGACATGTCAACTTTAAAATCTCACTTTCAAAAACTTTCTTAAGTCTCTCAAATTTGATGGAAATTTGATAGCATAACGGTTGTACAACGAATTTCCTCAAATTTTCTCATGCAATATCTCAATTAAGCAAATCTTTTAAAGTCATATAAACATATTCCTCCACTTCATCATCATCTTATATCCTTATGCATCTCAATCATAGCATGTCGCATTATCATAACAACTACGTCATAAATTCACATATTCTTATACACATAACATGAATACTATCACATGCTCTCAACATAACATAAATATATGTTCATTTGATCACTTACTTACGTTATGTCTCCTATCTTATAGTATCTTATGCTTTGGCCCTTACGGGTCTTAAAACTTGTGTTCTAGTTATCCTAATACCTATTATAGATCTTTGATACACCTAGGGGATCACTATTTGTAATTCTCTCTAATATTTCTGCTCACTAACTCTTCCAAAGGTGCATAAATTAAGCGGGTAGTATAATTCGATTACGAGGTTCTAGATTCTACGTCTTTGACCCTTTCTAAGTTCTGTCTTCGCCTAAGGCTCTATATTCAATTCCTAAACCAATTATTAGGGATTCCTACACATATCCACTAATTATAAACCATTTTCCTAAATTTCAATTATGCTGAAACAAAATTTACATTTCTTGTGTCTAAGTGTTCTAGAATTCTCATTTTAAGTCCTTTCTAGTTACTTAATCTTTCCTAACTTCCCTAAATCGGTCCTTGCTTCACTCAAACATAATTTTACACATTTTAACTCCATAAAACAAAATTAATACTGTAAAACCCCGAAAATTACTTAAAAATTAATTTGAGCTTTGTTAGTCATAATTTTAAAAATGTAACAGTTTAGCAATGATGAAGGCAGCCCAACGGACATATAAAAAAAAATTTCTGGGTTGGTGAATAGTAACCTTGCGGCCCCATGCCCGAATAGTCAAAACCCTAGATCGGACAAAAAATGCCCGGAATTGAGAAAAGAGAAGGTTAAGGTTAGAAATAGTTAGGAATAAGGATTTTATACCTGAATTTAACTTTCGGGTAATATCGGTTCAATCGGGTATGGTGTTTTCCTTTCGGTTAAATTACGGTGTGTAGTTTCTTACACGTATAAAACTTACCATGTAAGTTAGACACCTTGTGAGACAAGTGTGTGGCTTAGAAGAAGCCACACTATTGCCTTTACAAATGGACCAATAAGAGGATTACAAAATTACAATAGTTATCTTTAAGAAAAGTATTTTCATAATTAATTCAAGTGTCATCATCTTAACATAAATAAAATAAAATAAAAATATCATGCCATTTTCATCATTCATTCTCGGCTAAACATGGAACCAGCCACCTCCATGGTTGTTTCACCAAGAAACCATGAAAACTTGATCCAAAACCTTAGCCTATAGTTGATAAAACTTCAAACTCTCTTTACAAAACTTGTTCTACACTTCAATCCCTACAAATCTAACCAATTAGAATCTCTGTTCCTCACCAAAACTTACCTTGATACCTCACCCTCGCTTAGTTAAGAAGGAGTTTGGGTTGATTTGGGGAGCTTTGGAGAGCAAGAAGACAATCTTAAAGCATCTTGGGGCCAAGGAGCCATTAAGACACTCCAAGTAGGATTTTTGTTGCCTTTCTTTGTCAAATTTTTCTAATCTATTTTGGGTTGAGCTAAGTCCAAAATTTCTAGTTGTAGTGATTGATATTATGTTGATATTGATGTGTTAATTTTGGTAGTAGATGTGGATGATGATAAAAATCACTTTTATCAAAAAGATGTTGAGTGATACTTGCTGGATTTTTGGGTTTCTTGCAGGCGTGTATGATCACGATTTTTCTGGGCATGTTGTAGTCATTTTCATAAGCTAAAAAAATTATATGTTCAAGTTAACATTTGCACTAGTCACATGAATTTTTTTGAGTGTTGATTTTAAAGTTTACTGCCTCAAAAAAATTAGAAACCTAAATGAGACTGAATGCTGTCTTGATTGTTGAAACTGAAGCAATAAAGTTGTCTGATTTTATTGCCATAGCAAATGGCTGAACTAGCCTTTGAAATTTTCTAGCCTTTGAAATTTTTACACAAAGTTAATAACATATTGAAATATCATTTAAATTTTATTGTCCATTGATTCAATCATTTGCTAGGGTTAAAAAATTATGAGAACTCTGGTTTGACTGTGAATTGGTGGTCCTCGACCACTAAATTTGTACAATTTACTGAAGGAGTTAGAGAGCTCTTTTTGTCTTGAAATTTTTACAGGGTCTTCTAGACATATTGAAGTGTCATATAGAATTTTTGTGGCTCTTGAAATGGTTGGTTGTTATGATAATTAAATGTTGTGCCTAGGACAATGAATCTGCCAAAGTGCTGGAATGTGAGAATGGCTAGAATTTGTGGTAAAATGATATCTAGTCCAAGTGTATGGCATATGAATGCATGCTAATTATTTCAATTACTTATCCATGAGGCATGAATGGGCCTCTAATATGATTGAATACCTACATGTGGCTTATGCGTGCATTTGAGAAAAGAGAATATATATAAACTTACATTGTGCATGTTCTGATATATGGATAAAAAGAAACAAGACTTGGATTGAATGAGGGAAGGAACAGAAAAGAGGAACCTCCCTAAATATTTTGAGTCGATAGATGTATCGGCTAGGAATAGATCTGTGTGTGATTCGAAAATGGAAAAAAATTAAGTTCGATGATCACGTATAGGTAGAGTCGTCCTGAAGCAGACTATTTCCCTTGTGTAGTGTAAACCACTCCAGATACCATTTGGTATAAATTGTTTATTGTGGAATTGTCCATTACAAATACCCATTGGGTATAACTAAGTCTTTCCTATGTTAATGAAAAGAGAAAAATGCATTGATTTGATTTCTATGACCATAAGTGAAACTAGGTTACTTGGAAATAATTTCCCTACATTATCATATGCATACTCATGTTATTATAATTGGTCTCCTGGATAATTTACTATTCATTGGCACATTTTGATAAAAGTGCACTAAGTTATTAATTGTTAAAAGCTACCCACTTTGAATGGATGATTTAAAAACTTTAAAATGAATCTTTAGACTATATTGCATGATCACATTTTTCAAATAAGCCGAAGTGGCTGGAGCGATGACGATGACATTATAAGTGTGTAATTGGGGAGTTGCCCTATTGAGAATTGTGAAATTCTCACCCCTATGTGTTTTTGTGTTTTTGTGTTTCGTGTCACCTCAGGTTGATCCAAGAACTACGAGGTTGCTACACTAAAGGAATCGAATCGCATTAGTTTAGTAGTTAGTGTTTTTTTTTATTATGTTGTACTTAGTGGTGTGTATATGTTTGTAAACATAATAGAGAACATGTATGTATTGAAGCTCAAAGAAGAGGTTCCTTTTGTACTTACTTATGAAATAAATAAATATTTTTTTTTGTTGTATATATTTAATAGAACTACGAATTAGTTACTAATCGACTCGATCATTCTTGCTATAGACAACTAAGAAAGGTCCACTAATTAATGAGTAACAACTCTCAAGTACGACGTCATGACTTAAGGATGGGGTTGTACTTGGGAGGATGTTACAAATACAGTGGCCAAAGGAACAAGGTAGAAACTGAAATGTATATTACATATAATTACATAAATCCATGTTTTAAGTGCATATAAGTTGCTAGTTTTCTCTTGGAATAATTTTAGGAACTCAAAACTCTTTTAGAAACTAATTTATCTCATTAAAATCATGTAAACATGAGTAAGGGCAGTAGCTAATTTATTTTTCCCATAAAAAGGATTTAAAACATAGGATCATGTTCATAATGCTTTCTAAGTTCACCTAAGCTTAGAAAAATTCCAAGACATAGGCTATTGGCACTTATGATTAGATGAACTCATATCAAGTTCATCATCATCATCACAAGGCCGAAATGGCACTCATGGAAAGTTTGCATTTTCTAAAACTTTACTTGTGATACTTGGGCAAGTCTTTGAGCTCTAGAATATTCAAGTGATGACATAATTATAAACATGCTATGCACTTTGTTTTATTCTTCATTATAAAATAAAGTGAGAGCATAAAATAAATATAAGATGCAGCTCATTATTATCTTTAAAGATTAAGTGATAACTTGAAATATAAGCATGAAGTGCAAGCTTGGAAATTTAAACATGAAATGCAAGTTCATTTATTTATTCTTGAGAGCTTAGTGATGGCATCAAAAGTAAACATGATATGCAAGACATAAACTTAAACATGGATGCAACATATTTTATCTTAACTAGAGCTCAAGCAAGACTTTAGAGGAACATCAATAGCCTTAACCCAACATGTATCTAACAACATAAAGTGAGCTTTAGAGTTCTTGGCACCAAGTCTTCAATGAAGTCTTATGGTTTGAACATCATCATCAAGCTCAGGAAAATGGACTAAGAGATAAACACAAAACACTTATCAAAACAAACATAAAAAGAACTATCATATTCTTCATTTTATTACTCATAAGCTTCAATCTAGAGTAAACTCTAGAATGGCCGACCAACTTTAAGGTTGGCAAGGGTAAACTTAGAGCTTTTTGAAAACATGATTAATTTTCTTAAACAAAACATTTAGTGAGCTACTTAACATTTTTATCAAACTTTGTACAAATAAAGGAAATGAAAACCAAAATCTTTGAGGAGGAAGGGAAATGAGAATTGAAATCTTGAGTAAGGAAAAGGAAAGGAAAGCCGAAATCATGTATGGTCCAAGACCAAGTTTTCAAGCTTTAGAGGTTTCTCACATGGCATCACAAGACCATTATCTTGAAACCTCATCATCAAGCCAAAGTTTTTCTCATCACAAGGCTCTAAGGCCAAAATGAAAAGAGGAAAAGGAAGAGCTTTGAAAACCAAGAGAAAACTAGAACTTTTCTTGAAGAAAGCAAAAAAAACTTTGAAAATAAACCCCTACCAAATGAATTCTTGAATGAGATGAAAGAAAGCTTGGTTCCTTGAGGAAGTGAGAAGACAAAATCTTCTCTTTGAGGGTGGTGAAGATTCGGCCAAGAGAAAACTCAAGGAAGGTGAATTTTCCTTGAGAGTGTAAGCTTGGAAATGGAAAGGTTGAGTGTTTAAGAGGTGGTTTTAAGTGGGGGAGTGGTGGTTCAAGGTTGTTTGTGGTGGTTTGTGGTAGTGGAAATGTTTCTTTGATGGTGGAGGAAGAAGAACAAGATGAAGAGAATTTGAGAGAAAAGTGAGGGAATTGCAAGAAAGCTTGAACTTGGCAAGGTTTCTAAAGTGTAACCAAGTTCTCTAAGGCTTGGTATTTATAGAAAAAATACAACCATGGGGCTGCAAAGGGAGGAAGCCCACAATTTCTTTGGCCTTTGAGGGAGGAAAATATCTTCAAACTTTAGTCATTCAAAGGCATGGGTGGAAGTATGGTCAAGTATGGTCCAAAGTATGGCTTGAGGTATGGTTCTTTGAGTGAAACAAAATTAACATGTGACACAATTTATAGGGTATGTATTCGGCAGCATTTTAGCCAAGGGGGAGGAGAGATTTTGTTCATCTAATTGTGGTTTAATGATGTGTTTAGGTGTTTCTTTGATTAAGGTTTTGATTAGGAGTTTGTAAGAAAGTGTTTAGGTGAGACAATAGTCAATTAAGGTTGTCAAGACTTGATTTAGGGGTGATCTTGCTAGATTAATAAATTAAAAACTATTTTCTAGTCAAATTAAATCATAGACACAATTCCTTAATTTAAGGAATTAGAAAGATAATTTACTATTCAAGATTCCATGACTAGGAATCTTGAATCAAAGAATGAGATTAGAGTTTAACTAAGCAATCTTAGGTTCTAATTAACCTTAATAAATTATTTTGGCTCTAGATTAATTATCAAAATTAATTAATCTTCGATTAGAGCCTAATATTGCTTAGGTTTGGTTAATTACATCATTAGGCCCACTGTACACTATTCTAGGGTAAAATGATAATTTTACACTAAAACTACTCGGGACCTCTGACCAAATAACCATCATAAAACACTCCTAAACATCATTCTGAACTCCTGGAAAAATTCCAGGCTCAAATGACACCTTTACTTGTGTAAAACGCTAGGGATATTTTGGTCATTTTGAGTCGAAAGTTTGAAAACAAGATTTTCACCTTGGATATCAAACACTACAATCATAATCCCCTTCAAACATTGAGTTGACCCATTCGAGGACTGGGTCGGCTACCCTGAATTTGGGTAAAAATGACCTCAAGGGCATTTTGGTCATTTGTACTCAAAAGAAAATTGGGCATTACATTACTCCCTCCTTAAAAAGAATTTCGCCCTCGAAATTCGTTACCTTAAAAAGCTTGGGATACTTTGTCCTTATCTCATTCTAGCTCCCACGTATATTCTTCCATCTTGTCTTGCCCCCATGCCACTTTCACCAAAGGAACGTACTTGTTCCTCAGCTGCTTGATGCCACGGTCCACGATCCTCGTTGGTGGTAGATTGAAAGTTAGGTCCTCCCTTAACTGTACATGCTCTGGTTCTAACACATGACTAGGATCGGTTTGGTATTTTCTTAATTGGGAAACGTGAAAGATGTCATGAAGATTAGACAGGTTGGAGGTAAGGCTATTTTGTAAGCTCCGTGCCGACTTTTTGAAGAATTTCAAAAGGACTAGAAATAGGGACTCAACTTTTGACTCGCATGACCTACCTATACTTGTAGTGGGGGTAATCCTTAAGAAAACATGTTCGCCCTCTTGGAATTCTAACGCTTTCGCCATTTGTCCGCATAGCTCTTTTGTCGACTTTTTGACTCGCGTGATAGCTGTTGTTATATGCGAACTCGATAAGTGGCAGGTACTTATCCCAACTTCCCTTCTATCCAAAACGCACACCCTCAACATATTTTCCAAGGGTTGGATAGTTCTTTCTGATTGACCATCTGTTTGAGGGTGGTAAGCCGTGCTTAAACATAGCTTTGAACCAAAGGCTTTTTGAAAGGCTCCCAAAAACGTGACGTAAACTGCGGATCTCGATTCAGAGAGTATCGTCGATGGACTCCATGCAACCTTACTATCTCTTGTATGTACAGCTGGGTTAACTTGTCTAGGGAAAGGTGATCTTA
Source organism: Dalbergia oliveri (assembly GCA_030441495.1). Taxonomy (NCBI): domain Eukaryota; kingdom Viridiplantae; phylum Streptophyta; class Magnoliopsida; order Fabales; family Fabaceae; genus Dalbergia; species Dalbergia oliveri. The sequence continues at coordinate 4,367,810 of JAMLFY010000009.1, forward strand.
ATGGGCAGGAAATGGGCCGATTTGGTCAATCTATCCACTATTACCCAAATAGCATCATGGCCTTGGGTCCTAGTAGGCCGGTCACAAAATCTATGGAGATGCTATCCCACTTCCATTCGAGGATAGACAGGGGTTGCAACAATCCTGAAGGCTTTTGGTGCTTGATCTTCACTTTGACATACCAAGCACTTACTAACCTAGGCAACTACATCCTTTTTCAATCCTGGCCACCAAAATATCTTCTTTAAATCCTTATACATCTTGGTAGTACCAGGGTGAATAGTGAAGTGGCTTTTGTGGGCCTCCTCCAAGATGCTCTCTTAGAGGTCACCATCCTATGGCACAGAGATTTGTCCCTCAAATTTCCATAAACCATCGGGTCCTTGCTCAAAACCCTTTAGTTTACCTGCCTTAACCCTCTAGGGTCTCCCTAACTTCTTTATTCTCCTTTTGTGCTAGAGCGACCTTCTTAAACCCACTAGTCACACTAAGGTGACACATCTTCACACTCCTATCCGTCATAGACATCCCCAAATTTAAATCCCTAAACTTCTCTATTAACTCAACTTCCTTAACCATCATGTGAGACGACGTAATGACTTTTGACTCAATGCATCGGCGACTACATTAGCCCTGCCGGGGTGGTAACTTAAGTCGAAATCATAGTCCTTCAAAAATTCCATCCACCTTCTGCCTCATGTTTAACTCCTTTTGATCAAAGAGATGCTTAAGACTCTTATGATCGGAGAAAACTTCAAACTTCACACTATACAAGTGATGCCTCCATATCTTTAAGGAAAACACTATGGTGACTAACTCTAGGTCATGGTGGGGTAGTTCACCTCATGAGGCTTGAGTTGCCTAGATGCATAGGCTACCACTTGCCTATTTTGCATGAACACACAGCCTAAACCCTTTCTTGAAGCATCACAATATACTTCGAAAGATACATTGGGGTCGGGTAAAACCAAAACTGGGGTCGAGGTTAACTTCCTTTTAGCTCTTGGAAGCTTTTCTCACACTCGTGATTCCACAAAAATAGGGTGTTCTTCCTAGTGAGCTTGGTTAGGGAAGGGCAATCTGAGAAAATCCTTTTATGAACCTAGGTAGTAGCCTGCTAAACCCAAAAAGCTCCGTATTTCCGTTACGGTGGTTGGTCTCTCCCAATTCATTACGGCCTCTATTTCCTGGGTCAATGGCTATACTTTCCTTTGACACTACGTGTCCTAAGAACTTCACCTCTTCCAACCAAAATTCACACTTAGAGAGCTTCGCATACAACTTTTGTCCTTCAAAATCTCTAAAACCAACTTTAGATGATGTTCATGCTCCTCATGGGTCTTCGAATAGATAGTATGTCATCTATGAAAATGACCACAAACTTATCTAAATAGGGTCTGAAGATCCTATTCATATAGTTCATGAACACCAGGAGCATCGTCAATCCAAAAGACATCACGGCATACTCAAAGTGTTCGTACCGAGTTCTAAAGGCGGTTTTAGGTATATCTTGATTTCTCACCCTAATTCTGGTGATATCCTAACCTCAAATCAATCTTGGAAAATACCATTGCTCTTTTTTAATTGGTCCATGAGATCATCAATCCTAGGCAAGGGGTATTTGTTTTTCACCATTACTCGATTTAATTGCCTATAATCTATGCACAACCTCATGTTTCCATCCTTCTTTTTGGCAAATAAGACCGGGCTCCCGACGGTGAAGCACTAGGTCTTATGAAATTCTTAAAAGCTCCTCTAACTGGGTTTTTAACTCGGTCAACTCCAAGGGTGACATTCTATATGGGGCTATAGAGATAGGTCCCGTTCCAGGAACAAGCTCAATGGAGAACTCCACTTCTCTCTTGGGAGGGAACTGAGGTATCGTTGAAATACCTCAGGATAGTCTCTTACGACTTGTATGTCATCTATATCCTGCTCAAAGTCTACTTCACTAGTGGCTAGGAGGACATATCCCTTAGTTTTCTCACTACTACAGTGGACTTCTCCAGAATTCAAATAAAGCTTCAAAGTTTGACAAATTTTGCTAGGGAAAATGAAAGATAACCGTTTTGGTATAACAGCTAACAATACATGGTTGGCGTAGAGCCAATCCATGCCAAGAATTACTCCTATATCTTTCAAGGGTAAACAAATCAAATCCATGACAAAAGACCTATTTTCGCAGTAAGATAACAATTTAAACAACAATTGTAGGTATGTAGGACGATTTGTAGGGGTAGAAATAATAAGATTAAAAGGAAGTTTAGAAACTTTAGATTCAAAGACTCGACACTAGCATGTGAGATGAATGAATGGGTAGCACCAGAGTCATACAGGACAGTTAAGGTTTTACCATTTAATTCGCACTTACCTTCGATGAGGTCGTTGGATCAACGGTGCCTTCTGCATTGACGCGAAGACCCGTCCTTGGTGTTGCGGCTTAGGGTTCTGCTGGATGGCCCTCCTTCTCCAGTCCTTGGCATAGTGGCTGGGCTTACATCTGAAGCAGACTCCTTGCCCAGCTTGTCAAGGGTGATTATCATGGTTTCTTCCAGGGGGGCATACGATGGCTGGTGCAGGTCCATGGAAAGCGTGGGCACTCCTTGGGCGCCTTGTTCTTGGCCCCGCTGGGCCTCCTTGGTTGTTGCTACGAGGACCGCTCGATCCTCCTTGTTGGATGTTGCGGTTCCGCGGCCATTGTGGTTGAACGGTGGCCTCGGGTGTTGTCGGAATGGATTGGCGGGTCTTTGTTATTGTTGTTGTTGTTGCTGATGCTTGAACTAGTTGGTGTGGTAGGGATTATAGTGTCTCCTTGACGGGTTCTGATGCTGTGGCTTGAACCTCGGAGCTTGAGGTCCCAACCCACGGGGACGCTCCGCCCTTGTGGCGTTTAACTTCTTGTGCCCCTCCTCTATGATTTGCACTTGTTGACTAGGGTGGGGAAGTCTCTAATCTCCATATGCGCCACCGCCACGTTGAGTTTGGCCCTTAACCGGCCTCGAACTTGATGCATTTCCACACTTCATCGGGATTCCCTTGAAAACCCGAGAAAACTTGATCAGCTCCTCGAACTTTGCCTGTATATTGGGCGACAGGAGATCGCCTTGGGCACTGCATGAATTCAATGTCCTTCGCATTCCTCACTGACTTCAAAAAGTACTTCTCATAGTAGGTCTTGGACAGCTTGATCATTGTGCTAGTAGCTTCAAGTAGCCTCTTGGTGCTGGTCCACCAGAATTTCGCATCGGACTCCATCATATATGCAGCGAAGGTGACTTTCCTTCTCCAAACACGCGACCACCGAGTAGATCTTCTCCATATTCTTGATCCACTCATCTGCCTTCTCTGGTTCAAGGCTCCTCGAAGGTTGGGGGATTGGCCTTGCGAAATTCCCAAATCGGGCTTGCTCAGCTTTGGTGGCGGGGGACCTTGTGCAGCATCTCTCTGATTCATGCGATCGAACATACATTCCATCGCCCTCACTATTTCACGAACAACAGCCGCAATTTCATTCCCTTGATCACCCTCGTTGCACTCCTATTTCTGCGAGAGGTGCCATTGGTCCTTAAACACATAAGTCAACAAACACTAAGGTGATCAGGCTCAATATTCCATGCTAGATGAGCTAGTTACCATGGCACAAGCAAGCGGATAGGGTCATGCATGTCTATCCTATAGCTTATCTCTATTAGCTCAGCACCACACATGACATACTATCGTATCATGCCTATACAGCATGGTCAGTCCAATCCTGGCTCCGTGAGAATTGAACTAATCTTAATGCCAAAATGTAACACCCTAATATTTAACCCAACACGCCTAGGACGTATTGAGATTAATTATTAGTTATTACTCTTTTAAATCCCTTTTATCAAAATACTTAGTGGAAAATATGGGTAATTTTTTTTTTTTGAAACTTGTGAAACAAAATGTGAGCCATGTGCATACTACCATGAGCAAACGTAAAACGCGAAGAAACTTAAACACACAATTTAAAAGTAGCAAAGAACACATTCATCCATAGAAGCAAATATCATAATATTAGATAATATAGTTAAACACATGGTTCTGGGTACATCAATTGAAAAACTAAAATAAGTCATACCCATATAAAATGGGCAAAGCTTACGATACATAGAAAAAGAAAAACACATAAATAGAAAGGAAAAACATACACTGCAGTATAGGGAAGCCCCAAAAGATCAAACCCCAGCTATAGCTACCCCACCCTCAAAACCTACTGGTGATGTTGATCCTCTAGCGATAGGGAAAGGTGTCCCATAAACCTCCTGAGCCCTTGGTCATGGCCCAACGAAGCAAGGGTGTAGGCATGCGGAGTGGGGGAACAACATGGCCCCTCGGCGTGGGTGCCTCTTGGGGCATTGAGCTAGGCTCCGCTATGTCACCGTGTCCTCACGCTTCTCCTGATGTCCATGGGATCGTAGGGGCAGATCCCTCGAATAGATGTGGGTGGGGGAGTCCTCCTCTGGGTCAGTCTCGGGTGCCTCAGGCGAGGAACGTACTTGGGGAAGTCGTGTACCGCGAAGCCGAAGGGCAGGGCACGACAAGTCTCTCGTCGCGGGGCCGAGTCCTCTCAAAGATCAGGTCATCGCATACGGTGAGGTAGGAGTGAAGCGAAAGTTGGAACTGGATGCGAACGGGCATCCCATGTATGCAAAAATGCGGACAGCACAACGACCCTCAAAATGATATGACTATGGTCGGGTCAAAGTGCACCTCCCAAATCGACGTGTCAATGAAGACCATGAACGACGCCATCGAGATCTAAAGATGTAACGGGAAAAGAAGTAGAGGGGTGAGAATCTTACTAAAGAATCTCATTAGGAATCCTCCTATCCTAATGTCATCGTTTACATCCCAGGAACCTTGGGTTTATTATGAAAAGTTTTAACATGCAAAGGTTTATTATGTGGTTTTATAAAAGTAATTATCCAAGGTCCACGTTTTCTTTTATCATGAATCTTAATGCATGAATGCAGCATAGCAAAATGTGAATGCATGGCAATACCTTATACAAGTACACTAATAAAACATGACATCAACAATTTATCATCACATAAGTGGCATTTAACTTCTCATGAAAACCTTTCTCTTTCATAAGTATGGAACTTCACATCCTTTTCTTTTCTCAAACTTGTGACATAAAGGTATCAAACCTAGAATCATTGCCACCCTAAATTAGGCTATGAGCTCATACCTCAACTAGTCGTCACTAGTTCTTACTTATCCTCTTAATAAGCGTAACATAATCACAATCATAATAATCCCGACTCCGGAGTCGGGTAAGGTGCCTAAGGATCACCCATCATGGGACTTTTTCCTTCCTCGAAATGTATCAATTGGTTAAGACCAATGACTTTGTCCGCTTTGGAGGCTAATGTCGATGCCTTCACGGTTTTACCTTCTCCTCACCGTAGCAGGAGTACGTCTCGTCTACGAACACATCAACTGGTTAAGACCAGTGACTTTGTCCGCTTCGCTATGGTTCCACGACCATACCCCCAGGGTTTACTTTCTCCTGGGCAGGAGAAATGCGTCTCGGCATGTCACCTTTAAAATCTCACTTTCAAAATCTTTCTTAAGTCTCTTAAATTTGACCAAAATTCGACAGCATAACGCTATACAACGAATTTCCTCAAATTTGAGTCATGCCACATAAGTCACTGAACACATATTTTCTCATGCAATATCTTAGTTAAGCAAATCTTTTAAAGTCATATAAACATATTCCTCCACTTCATCATCATCTTATATCCTTATGCATCTCAATCACAGCATGCCGCATTATCATAATAATTACGTCATAAATTCACGTATTCTCATACACATAACATGAATACTATCACATGCTCTCAACATAACATAAATATATGTTCACTTGATCACTTACTTACGTTATGTCTCATATCTTATAATATCTTATGCTTTGGCCCTTACGGGTCTTAAAACTTGTGTTCTAGTTATCCTAATGCCCATTATAGATCTTTGATACACCTAGGGGATCACTCCTTGTAATTCTCTCTAATATTTATGCTCACTAACTCTTCCAAACAGCTATAATTCGATTACGGGGTTCTAGATTCTACGTCTTTGACCCTTTCTAAGTTCTGTCTTCGCCTAAGGCTCTATATTCAATTCCTAAACCAATTATTAAGGATTTCTACACATATCCACTAATTATAAACCATTTTTCTTAAGTTCAATTATGCTAAAACAGAATTTACATTTCTTGTGTCTAAGTGTTCTAGAATTCTCATTTTAAGTCCTTTCTAGTTACTTATTCTTTCCTAACTTTCCTAAATCGGTCCTTGCTTCACTCAAACATAATTTTACACATTTTAATTCCATAAAATAGAATTAATATAGTGGCCAAAGGAACAAGGCAGAAATCAAAATGTATATCACACATAATCACATAAATCCATGTTTTAAGTGCATATAAGTTGCTAGTTTTCTCTTGGAATAATTTTAGGAACTCAAAACTCTTTTAGAAACTAATTTATCTCATTAAAATCATGTAAACATGAGTAAGGGCAGTAGCAAATTTATTTTTCCCATAAAAAGGATTTAAAACATAGGATCATGTTCATAATGCTTTCTAAGTTCACCTAAGCTCCAAGACATAGGCTATTGGCACTTATGATTAGATGAACTCATATCAAGTCCATCATCATCATCACAAGGCCGAAATGGCACTCATGGAAAGCTTCCATTTTCTAAAACTTTACTTGTGATACTTGGGCAAGTCTTTGAGCTCTAGAATATTCAAGTGATGACATAATCATAAACATGCTATGCACTTTGTTTTATTCTTTATTATAAAATAAAGTGAGAGCATAAAATAAATATGAGATGCAATCTCATTATTATCTTTAAAGATTAAGTGATAACTTGAAATATAAGCATGAAGTGCAAGCTTGGAAATTTAAACATGAAATGCAAGTTCATTTATTTATTCTTGAGAGCTTAGTGATGGCATCAAAAGTAAACATGATATGCAAGGCATAAACTTAAACATGGATGCAAAATATTTTATCTTAACTAGTGCTCAAGCAAGACTTTAGAGGAGCATCAATAGCCTTAACCCAACATGTATCTAGCAATATAAAGTGAGCTTTAGAGTTCTTGACACCAAGTCTTCAATGAAGTCTTATGGTTTGAACATCATCATCAAGCTCAAGAAAATGGACTAAGAAATAAACATCAACACTTATCAAAACAAACATAAAAAGAACTACTCATATTCTTCATTTTATTACTCATGAGCTTCAATCTAGAGTAAACTCTAGAACGGCCGACCAACTTTAAGGTTGGCAAGGGTAAGCTTAGAGCTTTTTGAAAATAAATGATTAATTTTCTTAAACAAAACCTTTAGTGAGCTACTTAACATTTTTATCAAACTTTGTACAAATAAAGGAAATGAAAACTGAAATCTTTGAGGAGGAAAGGAAATGAGAACCGAAATCTTGAGTAAGGAAAAGGAAAGGAAAACTAAAATCATGTATGGTCCAAGACCAAGTTTTCAAGCTTTAGAGGTTTCTCACATGGCATCACAAGACCATTATCTTGAAACCTCATCATCAAGCCAAAGTTTTTCTCATCACAAGGCTCTAAGGCTAAAATGAAAAGAGGAAAAGGAAGAGCTTTGAAAACCAAGAGAAAACTAGAACTTTTCTTAAAAAAATCAAACAAAACTTTGAAAATAAACCCTTACCAAATAAAGTCTTGAATGAGATGAAAGAAAGCTTGGTTCCTTAAGGGAGTGAGAAGACAAAATCTTCTCTTTGAGGGTGGTGAGGATTCGGCCAAAAGAAAACTCAAGGAAGGTGAATTTTTCTTGAGAGTGTGAGCTTGGAAATAGAAAGGTTGAGTGTTTGAGAGGTGGTTTGAGGTGGGGGAGTTGTGGTTCAAGGTTGTTTGTGGTGGTGCAAAGGTTTCTTTGGTGGTGGAGGAAGAAGAACAAGATGAAGAGAATTTGAGAGAAAAGTGAGGGAATTGCAAGAAAGCTTGAACTTGGCAAGGTTTCTAAAGTGTAACCAAGTTCTCTAAGGCTTGGTATTTATAGAAAAAATGCAACCATGGGGCTACAAAGGGAGGAAGGCCGACGGTTTCTTTGGCCTTTGGGGGTGGAAAATATCTTCAAACTTTAGTTATTCAAAGGCATGGGTGGAGGTATGGTCAAGTATGGTCCAAAGTATGGCTTGAGGTATGGTTCTTTGAGTGAAACAAAATCAACATGTGACACAATTTAGGGGGTATGTATTCGGCCAGCATTTCAGCCAAGGGGAGGAGAGATTTTGTTCATCTAATTGTGGTTTAATGATGTGTTTAGGTATTTCTTTGATTAAGGTTTTGATTAGGAGTTTGTAAGAAAATGTTTGAGTGAGGTAATGGTCAATTAAGGTTGTCAAGACTTGATTAGGAGGTGATCTTGCTAGATTAATAAATTAACAACTATTTTCTAGTCAAATTAAATCATAGACACAATTCCTTAATTTAAGGAATTGGAGAGAATTTACTATACAAGATTCCATGACTAGGAATCTTGAATCAAAGAATAAGATTAGAGTTTAACTAAGAAATCTTAGGTTTTAATTAGCCTTAATAAATTATTTTGGCTCTAGATTAATTATCGAAATTAATTAATCTTCGATTAGAGCCTAATATTGTTTAGGTTTGGTTAATTACATCATTAGACCCAATGTACACTGTTCTAGGGGCAAAATGGTAATTTTGTAAAACTGCTCGGGACCTCTGGCCTAACTAACCATCATAAACCACTCCTAAGCATCATTCGAACCCCTGGAAAAATTCCAGCTCAAACGGCACCTTTACCATGTAAAACGCTATAGGGATATTTTGGTTATTTTGAATTGAAAGTTCGGAAAACGAGATTTCTCCTCAATATCAAACACTACAATCATAATCCCCTTCAAACACTAAGTTGACCCATTTGGGGATTGCGGTCGGTACCCTCAAATTCCGGGAAAAATGACCTCAAGGGCATTTTGGTCATTTGTACTCAATAGAAAAATCGGGGCATTACATCTCCAGCATAATTATCTCTAATCCATCCACGAACTCAAACATCAGCTCTGACACGTCTTACTCATCTAGAGACATACATGGAAATTTAAAGGGGTGAAAATCCTAATGAATCGTAATAGTAAACATACATGGTGTCATCATTGTACATCTCTAGCCCACTTGGTTTATTGTAGAAAAGGTGAGCATGCCACAATGTAATCCAATTTTAGAGTTTTTCACAAGCGTTGTTATCAAGTGGACATTTCATTTTAATATGGTCTTGATCATGAATGCATCAACTTTGTTATATGTGTGTATTAATATGCATGAGAAAAGCTTCGCAATAGAATATACATTTCATAAGGGCATGCATGCATGGAAAGAACAAACATATCACTTAGGCCAAATGAATGCATGAAAGAATGAAACATAATCTTGTAAGTATATGCATGCATGAAAAGAGACAAACATAATCCTGTACACATACATGCATGCATGAAAGAAGAAAACATATATAGTGAGCAAGCCAAGACTTTCAACTCTCTTCAAACATAGTTCATTTTCACTTATTCGTTAACCTCTCAAGGACCCGTAGGCCATAAGTTCATACTAATATATATAATGTGATCAATGTTCATTGAACCTTGATCAATATTGAACCCTGACTAGTCAAATATAATAATCATCAATATGATGTATAAATACGATCAGTAATGAACTAAAATTGATTAGTACTGAACATAGTGTTTATATAATGTGATCAAGCTGTCATTGAATCTTGATAAGATCCTGAACCTAGTATTTATATAATGCGATTAGCTTCGCTGAACCTGATAAATTTGAAACCTAGTGTAAGGGGGTATGAGTTTTCTTTTAAACACATAGACATTGATAACTTATGTTTTCCATGGTTCGTGTCATGGTATAACACTTAACACATCCGGTAACCTTTACTTGCTCTCTTTTTTTACTTTGCAAGTAGTCAAATGTACTATGAGGTACACTACAACGTGTCCTAAGCTCATGATTTTCCTTATTCATGTCTTATTACATACTTGACTCAACACATTCCATTAATGAGACTCATTAAAAATCAATCACGAACAATGCTCAGATTAAATACACATGCTACCTGTCTAGCCAACAATATCCAGCATGAAAATTAATATCACATATATTACCAATGCATCTTAGTCAAGCATGGCACAATAGTTATTCAGAATCTAATCAAATATAATAGTTAACTTAAATAAATAATCACATTTCACCCAACAAATATTCAAGAGTTATCAGTGCAATTAAATCAAGTTAAAAAATCTCATTCACTCAATGGTTTAAGTCTAATGATAAGAGTATTTGAAAGACACATTTTCCCTTTCCCAAGATATATGATTACCATGGCCCACCTTTCTTTATGGTACAAATTCTAGAAATTCACTTTTAAAGGACTTTACAACATCTAATTTTTCAACGTAGCCCAAAACTTTATAAAATTTATAAAACAGCCCTAACAAAATTTTTCATTCGAAAACATATTTTCTACCCTAATTCTACTAAAATTATAGCCCTACACTTGAAATTTTATAATTTGCACAAAAACCCAAAATTTTGAGAAATTACATTTTGACCCCTAAACTTTACTAAAATTACAAAATAGCCCCAAAACTCATTTTTTCTTCTAAACACATACACTACTATTCCAGAACTCATTTTTTAGCAGCTTTACACTCAAAAGCTCAATTTTTTCATAAAAACACCTAAACTTTGTGAAATAGCATTTGGACACCAAAATGTCTACATAATTATAAAAATACCCAAATCACTTGTACCTACTCCATTTTTCACGTAGATTCCAAATATGTGGTTAGTTTTAAAACAAAATTTTCCTTCTATATGAACAAGCCTTGGCTGAACCTATATACCCCAAAATCCAAGCTTTTTACAAAACTTTGAAACATGCATGAATATGCTTCTTTTTATGTGTATATTCTAAATATCAACATGGTTTTTGAAACAAACATTACCAACATAATAAACTCTCTAAAATAGTGACCTAACTCAAGAATACTAAAGCTTACTAAAAATTTTCATAAAATACATAAAAGCGGCTCTTTTTAAGTGTAGAACAAAGTTATGGAGTTAGATTTTAAAAATAAAAACCTTTACCCAAATAAATGGTAAAGGTCGAAATGTCAAGAAGAGGAAATGATGTGCTTTTCAAATAGCTTTTAAAGAAAGGAAGATGTTTGAGCAAAAAGGCCAACTTTCAAGCATAAACATCCATCAAAACTGAAACCTTTTTAGTAAAAATTAGAAAAAAAAATAAGAAAATAAGTTTGAACACAAACCCCTACCCAAAAAGGGGTCTTTGTTGGAGATCAAGGCAACCACAAGCTCCTTGAAGCTCAAGCTCTAAAGAAAGGAAGCAAAAAAAATCGCTTCTTTTCTTACAACAACAATTTAGCCTCTTCAAGGATAGGTAGGAAGAGGCTTTTTCTTGAAAAACTAATAGTGGATTTGGGTCTGTTGGGTGGAAGAGCTATGAAAAAGTGTATTTATTTGTTGGATTTGGTGGAGCAATGAAGTAGTTGTGAGGTTGGAGATAGTGGAGGTAGATGGTAGAGATGAGAGAAAAGTGATAATAGAGTGTTCTTTGAAATAAAATGGGAAAAAGTACAGAACGGGGAATGGGTGGCGGCACTTCAAGGTATGAGGGGAGTGGTTGCATTAGGTTTAAGGGTATTTTAGGAATTAGGCAAAAAGTAAGGGTAGATTAGGTAAAAAGTGTACTAATTAGGGGTAGTTTAGTAAAAGCAAAGGCCAAAGTAGGATTAACTTCGTCTAATCAAGATTAATTTGAATTAATCATCATTAAAGGTGATATTAGTCATAATAAAGTGGTATTTGTCTTTAATGGTGTCATAATGTGTAGCCACTACAAGATAAGTGTAGTGGGTGGTGACATTATCATGTCTCCCCTTTGTGTTTAAGAATGAGATTAAGTTTCTCTAATCATTCTTAGGCCTCTATTAACTCAAAATAATTATTTTGACTCAAGATTAATTAATAAAAATAATTAAGTTTTAATTAGAGCCTAATATTACCTATATGTTCTTAATAACTTCAATTAAGCTTAATTAGCATTGACTAGGGGGCAAGAAGGTAATTTTATACAAAAACTATCCAAGACTGAACCAAACATTAGTTATCACCTCAAAATAATATATCCAACTCTCAGGTGATAAGGGTTCCATTATCACTTAATCACGCGTTAAATTACCTCAGGGGTATTTTGGTAATTTTGCATTGCCATCCAAAAACCATCTAGTCCCCTTCAAACATCAAACTAACCCCTTGAGGATAGTCGGACCGGCCATCCTCGATTTCCGTGCAAAAATGACTTCAGGGCCATTTTGGTCATTTTGAGCATAGGAAAATTCTGAATTGCGATTTTCACACAGATTGCTATCTAGAATACATATAGTCTCATTCCAATATTAAAATACCCCTTTGAGGATGGCCTAGACTGGTCATCATCGATCCTCATGCAAAAATGACCTCAAGGGCATTTTGGTCATTTTGCAATGAAGGAAAAATCGGGTGTTACATTACTTCATTCCTTAAAATCAATTTCATCCTTGAAATTCCATACAACAAAAATTACAGAGAACTAGGCTTTGGGGATTTGACACCCTCTGATGCATTGACTTGAGCTAAAGTGACAAAAAGGGATTGAGATATGCTTCTCAGAGAAGTCGAAAGGATAATTGACCCCTGAATCATTTACAAGACCATATTTCAAACGAGGTACAATTGACCTAACATCTACAAAACTCACATGGGATGGAAGATTACCACATAACGTATACTGACATGGGGTGATTCCTTTGGAGCACTTATCATGATTTTCCTTATTCATGTCTTATTGCATACTTGACTCAACACATTTAATTAATAAGACTCATTCAAAATCAATCGTGAACATTGCCCAGAATAAATGCACATGTAACTAGTCCAGTCAACAATATCCAGGATGACAATTAATATCACATATAATACCAATGCATCTTAGTCAAGCATGCCACAACCGTTATTCAGAATCTAATCAAATATAAAATTAACTGCAACAAATAATCACATTTCACCTAACAGATATTCAAGAGTCATCAATGCAATTGAAATCATAGTTAAAAAATCTCATTAACTAAATCGGTTTGAGTGATGATAAGAGTACTTTGAAAGACACATTTTCCTCTTCCTAAGATATATGATTACCATGGCCCACCTTCCTTTATGGTACAAGTTCTAGAGATTCACTTTTAAAGGACTTCACAACGTCTAATTTTTCAACGTAGCCCTAAAATTTATAAAATTTACAAAACAGCCCCTAATTTAATTTTTCATACAAAAACATATTTTCCACCCTAATTCTACTAAAATTACAGCTTTGCACTTGAAATTTCAGAATTTACACAAAAAATCTAAACTTTTGAGAAATTATATTTTGACACCTAAACTTTACTAAAATTGCCAAATAACCCCAAAACTCATATTTTCTTCCAAACACATACATTACTATTCCAGAACCCATTTTTATAGCTTTAAAGTAAAAAACTTTTGCATAAAACACCCTAAACTTTGTGAAATTGCATTTGGACCCAAAATCTTGCATAATCACAAAAATACCCAAATCACATGTACCCACTCCATTTTTCATGTAGATTCCAAATATATGGTTAGTTTTAAAAGCAAAATTTTCTTCTATATGAACAAGCCTTGGCTGAACCTATATACCCCAACATCTAAGCATTTTGCAAAACTTTGAAACATGCATGAATGTGCTTTTTTTTAGGTGTAGATTCTAAATATCAATATGGTTTTTGAAAAAAACATTACCAACATAAAAAATCCTCTAAACAGTGACCTAACTCAAGAATACTAAAGCTTACTAAAAAATTTCATAAAATACATAAAAATGACTCTTTTTAAGTGTAGAACAAAGTTATGGAGTTAGATTTTAAAAACAAAAACCTTTACCCACATAAATGGTGAAGACCAAAATGTCAAGAAGAGGAAATGATGGGCTTTTCAAATATTTTTAAAGGAAGGGAAGAGGTTTGAGCAAAAAAGCCAACATTCAAGCATAAACATCCATCAAAACTCAAACCTTTTTAGCAAATATTAGAAAACAAAATAAGAAAATAAGTTTGAACACAAACCTCGACCCAAATTGGAGATCAAGGCAGCCACAAGCTCCTTGAAGCTCAAGCTCTAAAGAAAGGAAGAAAAAAAATCTCTTCCTTTCTTACAACAACAATTTGGCCTTTTCAAGAACAGGTAGAAGGAGGCTTTTTCTTGAAAATCCAATGGTGGATTTGGGTATGTTGGGTGGAAAAGCTATGAAAAAGTGTATTTGTTTGTTAGATTTGGTGGAGAAATGAAGTAATTGTGAGGTTGGAGATGGAGGAAATGAGAGAAAAATGATAATGGAGTGTTCTTTGAAATAAAATGAGAAAGAGTGGAGAGTGGGGAGTCGACGGCACTTCAAGGAAAGAGGGGAGTGGTTGCATTAGGTTTAAGGGTATTTTAGGAATTAGGCAAAAAGTGGGGGTAGATTAGGTAGAAAGTGTACTAATTAGGGGTTGTTTAGTAAAAGCAAAGGTCAAAGTAGGATTAACTTGGTCTAATGAAGATTATTTTGAATTAATCATCATTAAAGGTGTCATTAGCCATAATAAAATGGTCTTTGTCTTTAATAGTGTCATAATTTGTAGCCATTACAAGACAAGTATAGTGGGTAATGACATCATTTTGTCTTTCATTTGTCTTTAAGAATGAGATTAAGTTTCTCTAAGCATTCTTAGACCTCAATTAACTCAAAATAATTATCTTCACTCAAGATTAATTAATAAAAATAATTAAGCTTTAACTAGAGCCTAATATTGCCTATATGTTCTTAATTATTTTAATTAAGCTTAATTAGCACTGACTAGGGGCAAAAAGGTAATTTTATACAAACTCTCTAGGGCCTAACCAAACATTAGTTATCCCCTCAAAATAACATATCCAACTCCCAGGTGATGACCGAGTTTGGTCATCACTTAATCCCGCGTTAAATTACCTCAGGTATTTTAGTAATTTTGCATATGGGAAAAACCAAGAATTGAGATTGTCATATCTATTGCCATCCAAAACATATCTAGTCCCTTTCAAACATCAAACTAACCCCTTAAGGATAGCTTGGATGGCCATCCTCGATTTCTGCCCAAAGATGACCTCAAGGGCATTTTAGTCATTTTTCATGGAAAAAATCGAAAATTGCGATTTTTGCAGAGATTACTATCTAGAACACCTATAGTCTTATTCCAATATTAAAATACCCCTTTGAGGATGGCCTAGACTAGTCGTCCTGATCTTTGTGTAAAAATGACCTCAAGGGTATTTTGCAGAAAAGGAAAAATTGGGGTTGTTAAGTGATTGTTTTGGGTTAGATAGAATCTATCACAAATTCTCACACTTAACTGAATGTCTGGTCTACTTGCTATAAGATATTGAAGTGAACCAATCAATCCTCTATAATTGCTTTATGATACCTTTTCACCATTCTTATAAGCATCGATGACTTGAAATGGATGCATGGGGATACTCATAGGTTTGGTTTGATCCATGTTAAACGTTTTTAAAATTTCTTTTGTATACTTTTGTTGATGGATCAAGGTTCCTTCCTTTTATTGTTTTATTTGAAGACCGATGGAAAAACTTCAATTCATCATGCTTATCTCAAATTCACTTTGCATCAATTTTGAAAAATTTTCACAGAGCAAATGATCAGTGGCACAAAATATGATGTCATCAACATATATTTTAACTATTAGAAAATGATTATCTTATTCAAGAGTAAAAAGGGTTGTGTCAACTTTACCTTTCTTGAACCCATTCTTCAGGAAAAATGTACTTAGCTTTTTCATACCAAGCTCTAGGAGCTTATTTCAGATTGTAAGGTGCCTTGTTAACTTGAAGACATGATTGGGAAGGTTTTTAGTCTCAAAACTAGGGGGTTACTTCACGTATACTTCACTAGAGAGGAATCGTTTAGGAATGTAGACTTGACATCCATTTGGTAGAGAGTGAATCCCTTGAAGGTCGTAAAAGCATGTAGCATTCTTATGGGTTCCAGCCTAGCTACTTGTGCAAAGGTTTCATCATAATCAATTTGTTGCTGATTATAACCTTGTGCAACTAACCTTGCTTTGTTTCTGATGACGTTGCTAGCTTCATATAGCCTGTTTCTGAACATGCATTTGGTTCCAATGATGGTATTTCCTTTGGGTTTTTTCATGAGTGTCTAGACTTTGCTTTTTCCAAACTAATCTAGTTCCTTTTGCATAGCTTCTACCCAACTTTAATCGTTTAAAGCATCTTCAATGTAATCAGGCTTGATAGTGGAGATGAAAGCATATTTTGGCATATTTCTAAGGGAGGATCTTGTTCTCACACCCTTGGAAATGTCTCCTCTAACTTTGTTAGAAACCTTTAGATCAAAACTCCCTTCTAGTTTTTATAACCTTAATGTTCTTCAACTTCCCTTTCATCTTCATATTGCTCTTCTTCATGCTAAAAAATGTCACTTTCTGAGGGCTTTGGAGTTCTAAGTAAGCTTTCTGAAGGGTCTTTGCTCTAAGCTTACTCTTTGAAGATTGCACTTTCATCTGCTTGCTTTCCTGAGGATTCCTTGAGGTTTAGTTTGTCAAGGTTTTCTTCTAGATCTTGAAGATCATCAGCAAAGTCCTTTTGGAGCTCTTTGAATTTGATGTGAATGGTCTCTTCAACACATAGCATTCTTTTGTTGTACACCATGTAAGCTTTGGAGACCAAAGAGTATCCTAAGAAAATTCCATATTAGACTTAGGATCAAACTTTGCGAGTTTGTCCTTGGTGTTATGAATAAAGTAGGATGGGCCAAATATATGGAAAGAAGATATGTTGGGTTTTCTACTCTTGCATAGCTCATAAGGGGTTTTCTTGAGGATAGGCCTTAGCAAGATTCTGTTTTGAATATATCACAAGGAGTTTATAGCCTCTGCCCAAAAACCATTTGATAAACCATTTTCTAAAAGCATAGTTCTGGCCATTTCTTGTAAGCTTTTGTTTTTCCTTTCTGCAATCTTATTTTGTTAGGGAGTTCTAGGTGTAGAGAACTCATGAGAAAAGCTAATATTTTCACAAAACTCCTTAAAAACAAGATGTTCAAATTCTCCTCCATGATATGATCTTATAAAGGTGATTTGAGAATATTTTTTAGTACAAACACATTTTGCAAAAACCTTGAATCTTTTGACCACCTCCTTAGAAGCTAGGAAAATAACCCATGTGAATCTAGAGAAATCATCTACTATGATAAGGCAATATTTTTTTCCAGCAAGACTTGTAGTCTTGGTTGGTCTAAAAAGATCCATGTGTAAAAGCTCAAGTGGCTTAGTGGTTGAAACCACTTTTTTGTTATGGAAAGAAGCTTTGGTCTGCTTGCCTTTCTCATAGAAATCACAAGTTGAATCCTTGTAAAATCTTATCTTTAGCAGACCTTTAACAAGCTCTTTTTGATGTAGCTTAGAAATAAGCTTCATATAAGCATGTCCAAGCTTCTTATACCACAGCTTATCATCCATAAAGGATGCAAGGCATTTTATATCCTGATCTAGAAGTTCATCCAAGAATAACACATAAGTGTTGTCATATCTCTTTCCAGATAAAATGAGTTGACCTAAAGTAGGATTTACAATTTTGCAAGCATGAGCATTAAATAAAACATTAAAAGCCTTGGTCAGGAATTAGCTGATACTCAATAGATTATGAGCCAGACAATCAACAAGTAAAACATCAAAAATTTGGTTGGAATCATCCTTACCAACATTTCCTAGGCTTGTGACCTTGGCCTTACCTTCATCAGCAAATTTCACTGATCTAGAGTTCTTTGGCTTTAGATTTCTAAATTGTCTCCTAGATTGGATATATGTCTGGAGCAGCCACTATCCATGTACCATTTATTGTCTTGATCAACGTGTGTTCAACACACTTGTAACAAAAATATTTTTTATTTTAGGTACTCATACTTTCTTGGGTCTTTTTGGCTTAGTCTTTTGAGAGGGAGGTTTACCAACCTTTTTGATAGATTTCTTCTTCATGAAACACTTGCCAGGTGGATGTCCTTTCTTATGATAGAAAGTATAAGAAACTTTATTCTTTACTTTCTTAGCTAAGATTGCTTGTCCTTTCTCATCCATTTCGCTTTCATATCCCAACCTTGATTTTTTGAAAATATGGCCTTTGACCTCCAAGCATTAGTTCAAGATTCTTTGAACCATTTACCATCTTTTCAAGGTCAGACTTGAGAAGCTTTGAAGTTTTTCAAGTTCAAAATAACTTTCTGATTTTTCTTATTTTTTTTTTCAGACTGCTACTTCTAAGTCATTGAGCTTAATATTTAAAACTTTGTTTTCTTATTTTATTTTCTCCTTTTCAAGCCTTAGGTTCTCAACTTTTGATTTGACTATATTAAGTTCTTATATAACTTTTTGATAGGTCCTTTTCAAGTTGAGATAATGAGAGGAGAAAGTTTAAGAATTTTCAAGGAACTCTTCATATAATGCTAGTAATTCATCATAAGAGAGTACAGGTTCAAATGTTTTTACCTCAGGTTTTCCCTCTAAAGCATAGTCAACCATGAAACATAGATTTGAAATGTCTTCTTGCTCATCTTGACTTTCTGAATTGTCCTTCTCCTCCTTTGAGTCATTCCAAGTGGCCAGCATCCCTTTCTTCTTGGAGTAGAACTTCTTTTGTGGACCCTTGACCTTTGGATATTCAATTTTGAAGTGTCCCTTCTTGCAACAATTGTAGCAGGTGATGTTTTCCAACTTTCCATTACCTTTCTTTTCCTTCGAGGTTGATGTCCTTTCTTCTTTTTGTTCTTTTCTCCAAGCTTTTGACATCTTCTTCACAAGCATGGAGATTTTATCTCCATTTTCTTCTTGGACTCTTCATTAGATTCTTCCTCATCATTAGAGGTTTCAAGAACTTTCATTACTTTACTTTATTTTATTTCTAATGTGATGAATTCAGGGCCATGGACTTGCTCTTCTTCATGGATTCACCATGAACTTCTAAAAGCACAATCTTATGGGTTTTGAGTGACCTAATAAGTGCGTCCAAGCCAAGAGTTTGAAGGTCTTTGGCTTTTATAATGGCTTTGACCTCAGGCAGCCATTTAGCAGAGAGGCTTCTTAAAATTTTTCTAATCATTTTAGAGTTAGAATATCTTTTTCCAAGTCTCTTTAGCTGATTTACAATGTGCATGAACCTTGTGGTCATGTTATCAATACTTTCTTGTTCTATCATCTTAAACATCTCATATTGATGGACTAGCATACTGATCTTTGTCAATTTGACTTGATTAGTGCCTTCATACAACATGTGCATGTTAGCTCTAGAACTCTTCAAGAGCTTCATAGCAATATGTTTTGAGTGATAACAAAACCAATTTAAAGAAAATATTTTGAAGAATGACTAACGTCCAACTTGAGTTTCTTGACATGGCATACAAGTATCTCAAGATTACATAATACGCAATTTAAGAAAGAATAATTTCAATTTGCATGTGCAAACATGATTTATCTCATATAAAAGATTGAACTTAATAGAAGTGAATATTATATCTTGCAAAGTACACATAAATGCTTTGCGGATAAAAGAGAACAAATCAAGAGCAAGAAACCAAGGCATGGGACTTCAGAAAGTACATTTGAAATGCCGATATCCATCAAGCATTGAAACCAAAGTATTCTACTATCTTCAATTATCATACTCGCAATGTTTTGTTCATCAACAAGCCATGATTGAAGATAAGAAGACCCAAGAATCATCAAGGAAATGATACCGCACATTAGAAAACTCACTCATAGTGATATTGTATGCTCTACAAGAAACATAGGGAATTTTTTAAATTTGAATTTGAATTTTGTAACACCCTAATAATTAACCCAATACACCTAGGCAGGATTGATTAATTACTAGACTTTACTCTTTGCTTCAGTTCATTAATCATGCTTTGAAAATACTTAGTGAAATTACGAGCCATTTTTTTTTTAAACATAATTGAAAACGTGAGCCGCGCTAACGTGAATGATTTAGCAAAATTTAAAAGACACATAGGAATTTACAAACATCACATCATAATATATTGGCTCCATCATACAGCATCCATAATTACATATCATATAGATATTTTGCCTACCAACAGAATAAGACTAAGTGTAGGCAATCTAACAAAACATAAATAATATATGGATGGAAGGACATCCATTAATGGCACCTAGTAATAACACTCCAGGGATAGGGATAGATATCTGAAATATACGAGTAAAACTAGCAGGATTCAAGTTCAGTACCGAGAGCCTCAATGTGATTCACGAACGCTTCCTTCTGTTTCTGAAGACGAGATGGAAAGAAAAATAGAGGGAGTGAGAAACTTATAAAAAGAATCTCAGTAGGGTACTCACCTCATGATGCATTGTGTCATCATCATCGTCCCCAGGAACCTTGGGTTATTATGAAATAGTGAGCATGCTAAGATTGATTTATTAAGTTCGAAAATATACTTTACCGAGGTTCGTCGATTTTAATCATGCGTCTTATAATGCATCATAAACTTAGCATGTCATGTTTATAATGAACTTTTCCTTTCATATATAATAACATAGTTATGCATAAAATCACATCATATTCCTCATCATCATTTCATAATACTATGCATAGCAGAATATCATATTTCTCATCATCATCTCATAAATACTATGCATAGCAGAACATCATATTCACATAATGCATTTACTTAGTTTCTTAGGTGACTTAAAGTTACTTTCATCATCATTTTCCTGGGCCACCCTATACTCCACCCTTTTGGGAGTAATCTAGGTTATGAGCTCATACCTTACTAGTCGTCACTAGCATATACTTATCCCTTTTGATAAGTTAAAATCCCACTCTACCCTTTTGAGAGAACGGGCTAGGGGCAAGAATCACCTTTTCACCATCTATAGTCTGATGGATCTAAAGGATCATTTCTCAGGATCACCTTTTCACCACCTATAGTCTGATGGGTCCAAAGGATCATTTCCTTATAAGTTTAAGTCACCATTAAGTCTTAGCATGTTATATCATAATCATCAAGATGCATGAACATTCTCATTGTTTGCAATAGCAACTATAACATGCAAGCCATGGAATCATTCAATAATATCAAATTCTCAGTAGGCATTACTTCATCATATAATGACATTCCAAAGCATCAAAAGATGTCATATAAAATTCTCAGGAAACTCCCTTAAATAACCGAACTCTAAAGTTGGGTAACCTTAATTATCAAACTAATTACTTATGCATCTAAGGGATTTATTACTATCAATTATAAGCCTTAAGAACATTATTAGACTATATCAGGTAGCATAGACAGTAAGTTGTTCTTAAGGTTTTACGTGTGCTAGAAGTTACGTTTTTAACCCTTTCTCGTTACCGACTTTCCCTATGATGCTAAAATTAATTACTAAACCAATTATGAATCATTGTCCCTTATCTAAACATAATAATATCTGGTTCTTAAGGTCACTAAAGGCTCTGGACAGAATGCATAAATTTCATTCTCTAAAGTTCTAGAAAATCTTGCTTTTACGGTTTTCTAGGAAGCTAGTTTTATCTCTAACATGCATAGAATCATTCCTTTAGCAATAAACCATAATTATCACAACTTCAAACATATTAAATCATCATCATTTATTGGTACTAATCTCATATCAGAAGCCGAATCATGAACCTCATATAATTGTATAAAATCACATTTTAAGTGAACATAAAATATTAGTTTCTCGTAGAATCCTTGCAAAGCTTTAAAACTCTTTTAGAAACTAATTCTTTTTGAAAGAATCTTCATAATTAAAATTCTCACTTAAGATAAAAGGAGCAAGTCTTGAGCTTAAGAGATTTATGTGATATCTTAGAATCATAAACATGCTATGCAACCTCATTTTAATCTTGTCATTATAAGGTGATAACTTGGAATTATAAACATGATATGCAAATCCATTTCTTTATCTTTAAGATTTAAGGTGATGACTTGAAAATTAAACATGATGCAAGAGCTTGAAATATAAACATGATGCAAGAAACTGGAGCGGCGTAGTCCGCATAGGACCAGTGGAGGGAGAAGAGAATCTTAGAAACCGAAGCGCGGTAATCGCACTGGAAGGGAGAAGAGAATTATTATTACATCTTTTTAAGCTCCAATCTCAAGACTTCTTAAAGAATCAATTCTTTAACTCCAATAATCTTATTTCTTTGCTTGTGATACTTGGGCAAGTCTTTGAGCTCTAGGATCTTTAGGTGATGACATAAAATAAACATGTCATGCGTTGATTCTTTTAGCCATTATAAAATAAAGTGAGAGCATAAAATAAATATGAGATGCAACCTCTTTATTATCTTTGAAGATTAAGTGACAACTTGAAACATAAACATGAAATGCAAGCTTGGAAATTTAAACATGAATATGCAAGTTCATTTATTCATTCTTGAGAATTTAGTGATGACATAGAAAGTAAACATGGTTATGCAAGGCATAAACTTAAACATGGATGCAAGTTCATTTTATTTCTTTACTAGAGCTCCTCCAAGACTTTAGAGAAATATAAATTCAACCCAATATATCTTAGCAAGACAAAGTGCAAAATACATCTTTCAAGTTCTAAACTCAAGATCATAAAAACATCATAAAAATATTATTCTTTAAAGTTTTGCATCAAGTGGAACTTTCAAGCTTTAGAGGCCTAACTTGTGATGGATTCACAACCCACCCTCAAGGTCCTCATCATCAAGCCATCATCTTAGTCCCACCTAGGCCATATGGCTGAATTGATTAAAGAAAAAGGAAGAAGAAAACCAAATGGAAAAACTAGAGAAAATCCATGAAATCATCATTTTGAACCAAGA
Source organism: Dalbergia oliveri (assembly GCA_030441495.1). Lineage (NCBI taxonomy): Eukaryota > Viridiplantae > Streptophyta > Magnoliopsida > Fabales > Fabaceae > Dalbergia > Dalbergia oliveri. The sequence continues at coordinate 4,390,895 of JAMLFY010000009.1, forward strand.
ACAACACTTAGCAAAACATAGAAATAAACTTAAAAACAACTCCCTACCTAATTTGATTTGAAGGAAAGGAAGAGAACTTGGTTTCCTTGAGTGAAATGAAGAAAATATCCTTGAAAACTGAAGGGAGAATTTGGCCAAGAGAAAGAAAGAAAGAAGGCTTTTGGTGCTCCTAAGACTAGAATTTGTGTAAGTTATGAACTAAGCATCTAAACTATCTTCAAGCATGCCTATTTATAGAGATTTTGCAGCTCATAAATGGACAAAGGAAGGAAAGAAATCTGACCAAAAATTAGAGGAAAAAATAAGGAAGAAAAATCATTTTGTTTGGTGGCTTAAAACATGGAATCATGTTTCCATGTTTTCATGATTCTTTGTTTTCATTCTTTGGATTTTTGTGTAATAATTTTCTGACTTATTACTCAATAATTTTGTGCATTACAGCCTTGTGGAAGAGGATTTTGTGTGTTCCATGTATTTTTTAGGTGTAGGCAAGGTATTCATGCAATTTAGAGAATTTACGGTTAAGGGTTTAAGTGAATTACTAAGCAATTTGGGTGTTTTAAGCAATTTTAGGTTCTAATCAATCTAAATAAATAATTTTGACTCTAGATTAATAATTAGAATTTAATAAGCTTTAATTTGAGCCTAATATTGCTTAGGTTTCGTTAGACGAATCAAAAATCTCAAAATTTGTAAAACTACAAAGACAAGGGCAAAACGGTCATTTTACTTAAAAATTGCCCGAGGCCACCCGAGCTTAACCAATGGTTAATCATGGCTTAAAAACACCTTTTAACACATTTTAGTGAGGTTCGGGCTCAGTCGGCACGCAAATCGAAGTTAAAACGCCGCAAGGGCGTTTTGGTCATTTGGTGCGTGGAGCTCAAAATTAGGATTCTTCTCCTCTATTAACACACATAACACAAACAATCCCTTATTAACATCAAAACATCCCCTTGAGGAGGGTGGGGCCCACGATCCTCATTTTCTGAGTAAAATAACCTCAGGGCATTTTGGTCATTTTACACGTACAGAAAATTGGGGTTTGCAATACTTGCACGAATTGCTCCTAACTTCTCTTCTAACGTTATATTCCTTTATTAAGGATTGTTTGGTCTCAAATTTTATATAATATTTACCTACGGAATTCGGTAATTCCTAATGACAGTAAAAATTACATAAAAATTGGGCGTTACAAATTTCAAAAGTCAAAACCCAGGACTGAATTAGCGAGTCATCTCTTTGCGACCATTGTCAACTACCTCAGTTTTTAGAAGAACGAATTCAGAAACAACGTTAGAAAAGTAAGAGAAGTTTATAAATAGCATAGAAACCTCAATCTTGCAACGATTTCTACAATAGTCTTGACAAACAGGGGACTACTCTTCCATATTGTTTATCCAAGACATAAATAGATGATCAACACATGTCACTTGGAGATTTAATCAAAGGCAATGGTCACAAGGAAGGCCATCTATAAATAAAGATGTTGTGCTTTCAAAGAACATAGATTGACGCTCAGAAAGAGCAAAAACTCTATGAAAATCTCTCCATCTGCTTGTAGAGTTCATTACATCTAGTAATCATTTCCTTTGATTGTAAAAATCTTCTTTCTACGTTCTTTCAAGTGTTCATACATTCCTCCTAGGAAGTATATTTAGAAAGAAGATATTCAAGTGTTTCCTAGAAATTTCTTTATAAATCTTATGAAAACTTGAGTGTAGGTTAGTTTGAGTTGCAAACCCAAACACAAACCTTTGTATCCTCATCTAGTAGTGATCGTGTGAGCGTAGCTTGGAGAGGCTAGTTAAAAACTACTTGACAGTAAAGGTGTTTTGTCTTCATTTAGCTTAGAGAGGTTGTTCAAAGATTACTTGGTTCACCTTGAAGAGGCTGGTGAATAACTACTTGGTTTAACTTAAGAGGCTGAATAACTACTTGGTTGGTGGAGGTGGGGTTGTCTCCTGGTCACGTGAGAGCTTGGGAAAGCTATTGTAATGACTATCCTTGTTTTTCCTCTAGTAAGAAAAATGTTTAGTAGAGTTCAAAGTTGTTGAGAACTTGATGTAGGGTTGGCAAAACCAGGTATAAAAACTCTCGGTATCTTCTTTTTCCTTCATTTCTTTTTTCTATTTGATTTGTTTTTCTGTTAGTTCCTGGAAATCTCTCTTTCACGTGTTTATTTCATATTTAGTTCAGAAAGTTTACTTTCTGAAGTCACTAATGCTATTCTCCTCACTTCAAGCTAATAGCTTGAGAGTATTTTGAGTAAGTTTTTCAGAAGTCAAGTAGGAAAGAAAAGGCAAAAAGTACGATTCAAACCCCTTTTTGTGCACTCTCTCTTACAAGTGGCATCAGAGCTTGGCCTCTAAGGGGTTGAATATTCTAATGATTGCAGAGGACAAATATCTAAAGGACAGATGTCAGAATATTCATATAGTAGAAGGACACTTCATTAATAGACTGCTATTCTTTGATGATGAGGATTATGCCTACTAGAGAGATCAAATAGAGTTGTTCATAAAATATACAAGTCTTGAATTGTGGGAGATAATACAAGAAGGAGATTTTGTTCGAAGGGAGGAAGTTCAGGAATAGATGATGCACCCTCAACTTCAAGAGAAATCCCTTGGAGTAGGTGGATAGAGTAACACAAGGCCAGAGTTCAACTGAACTCAAAAGCTAAGTACCTACTTACATATGTATTGAGCAAAGCTGAATATGACAAAATCATTGCCTGTGACATGACAAAGGAAATATGGGATGGACTACACATGCTACATGAAGGCACTGATCAAGTGAAAGAAACTAAGATCACATCCTGGTTCATCAATAGAGATGTTCAAAATGACAAATCAAGAGTATACTAATGAAATGACCACTAGGTTTATGCACATCATAAGCCAACTAAAGGGATTGGGCAAAAGATACTCTAACTCTGAAATGGTTAGAAAAATCTTAAGAAGCCTTTCTGCTAAACTATTGCCTAAGGTCACAAGCCATTACTAAGGTAAAAGGCCTTCAAACTCTAGGCCTAGATGCACTTATTAGGTCACTTAAAACTCATGAGGTAGTGCTTTAGAAATGCATGGTGAATCCAGGAGAGCAAGTCCATGGCATTAAAGTTGTCTCATCAAAAGGCAAATAAGGTTAAAGCAATGAAAGTTACTAAAACATATGATGAAGAGGAAGAAAATGATGAGACAGAAGAAGAAGATGGAAACAAGCTTCCATGCTGGTGAGGAAAATGTCCAATGTAACATCATCCAAGTAGCCTCATCCTTAAGTCATGATATTGTACTAAAAGTTGTTACTTATTAATTAGCGGACCTTTCTTAAATATCTATAGCAAGCTCGATTAACGTGTGTAATAACTAAGCGTAATTCTATTAAAATATATAACAAAGAAATACAACATTTATTAAATACATAGTTAAGTACAAAAGGAAGCTCTTCTATGAGCTTTAATACATATATGTTCCCCATTATGTTTACGTACATAAAACTCCACTAAGTACAATAAAATAAAATCATCAACTACTAAGCTACTATAATTCTAAGCTCTTCATTAAAGGTCCATTGTTCTAGATCAACTTGGAGGCGACACGGGAACACAAAAACACATAGGGGTGAGAATTATACAATTCTTAATAGGGTAATTCCCAATTACATAATCATAATGTCATCATCATCGCCTCCAGCCACTTTGGTTTACCAAGAAAACGTGATCATGCAATACATATTAAAGATTCATTTTTAAAGTTCTAAAATCATCCCTCCGAAGTGGGTAGCTTTTAACAATCAATCACTTAGTGTACATATATCATGAAGCTCAAACACATAGTAAGTAATTCTAATTAAGAGGTTAAATATGATATGATTATGCATATGCTAATGCAGTGAAATTATCTTAAAGAGATCTCGTTTCACTTATGGCCATAAAAATCAAAGCAATGCATTCTTCTTTTTCATCGACATAGAAAAGACTTTGTTTATACTCTTTGTTTATTCCACATGGTATTTATAGTGGATCACACCAAACAAGGGCAATAGAGCTTATCAGGACTAAGCTTATTCCTATATGTGATTATTGGACTTCATTTTTTCCTCTTCGAATCATACACAATTCTATTCCTAGCTGAACGTCTACCGACTCATAATATCTTTAAGGAAGTTTCTCTTTTTGCCTTCCCCTTATATAATATCTCTAGGGAAGTTCTTCTTTTTGCCTTCCCTTTATTCAACATAAGACATGTTTTTGTTTTGTCCATATGTCAAACATGCACGATTAATGTTTATACATTCTCTTTTCTCACATAATTTCATTATGTGCTTTTTTCTCAAATGCATGCATAAGCCACATGTAGGCACTCATTCACAATGCAATTTCAATCATGCCTCATAAACCACTCTTTACTTCCTCTAGCATGCATTTATATGTCACAAGTCACATGGCCAAATACTTAACATCAAGTATTCATGTCATACTAGAACCAAAATGCCATTACATTATCAATTCAAGTCTTGGGTTCATTTCCAGCAATTAGGCAGAATTCACACCATTGTAGCACGAATTTATGTTCTCATCAAACAATCAATTCGAGGGCTATAAAAATGAGAGGGATCCTAAGACTATGTAGGTATGGGACTGTACAGTTAAAGATGGCTTATATAAATTGATTAGTACTACCTATACTAACAAAGATGCATCTTCTTTTGGTAGCCCATTACTAAAGAACTCCATGGTTAAGTGTGCTTGACTTGGAGTAATTTTGGGATGGGTGACCTCCTAGGAAGTTTTCTAGGAAGTGTGTGAGTGAGGACAAAGCATGCTAAAAAGGCTTGCATTGGTGTATGGGGATAAGTCATTAATCCATAAAGCAGGAGCGAATGTTACAAATAGTATCAGAGCCTACCTCTTCCAGGACGATGTGGTTTGGGGACACACTAAGTGGAAGCTTGGTGGGCATGTAACGCATGATGAGGGCAGGTATCGGTGTGTAACACCCTAATATTTAACCTAACACACCTAGGATGTATTAAGATTAATTATTAGTTATTACTTCCTCTTAAAAGCTTATTTGTAAAATTACTTAGTGGAAAATACGGGTAAATTTTTTTTTTGAAATATGTAAAACAAAATGCGAGCCGTCGAACACTACATAAGCGAAACATAAAGTAGAAGAGAAAATAAATCAGGCAATACAAAAGCAATAAAGAACACCTTAACCATAGAAACAACCATCATAATATTAAATATCATAGTTTGGTACATTAACTGAAATATAAAAAGGCATAAAGTCATACCCATGTAAGTGGAGAGCTTGTAGTCCAGGAAACGTAAAGAGAAAGGTACATAAACAGAACACGTAAAACAACAAGTACATGGAAACCTCAAAAGATCAAACCCAACCCATGGCTACCCTCCCTCAAACTACCGGCGACATAAATCCTCGTCCCTCGAAGGTATATACCTAATGAACTGTGCAAGCTCCTCGGATGTGTGCAAGCGGAAAGGTGGACGGACATGACCTCTTTGATGTGAGTGCATCTTTGGGCATAGGGCTAGCCTCCGCCGCGAGCGTATCCTCGCTGCCTCTTTGATGTCCATGGGGACTGTAGGGTAGATCCTCCGAATAGATGTGGGTAGGGGAATCCTATGACGAATCGATCTTCGAACACCTGAGGCGAGGAACATACTCGGGTAGTCATGCACCGCCAAAGAAGGGCGGGCACGATAGTCTGCTCGTCATGAGGGTGAGTCATCTCAAGATCAGGTCGTCGCCAAAAGGTGAGGTGGGAGTGAAGTGAAAGCTGGAACTGGATGTGCAAACGGGTATCCCATGTATGCAAAAATACGCACAGCACAACGACCCTCAAAATGATATGATTGATGCTCCAGGTAGTAATGCACCTCCCATCCTGGCGTATCAATGAAGATCACGAATGATGCCATCGAGGTCTGAACACATAACGAAAAGAGAAACAAGGAGAGAGGGTGAGAATCTTGCTAAAGAATCTCAGTAGGGAAACCTCCTATTCTAATGTCATTGTTAACGTCCAGGAACCTTGGGTTTATTATGAAAATGTTAAACATGCAAAGGTTCATTTTAAGGTTTTCATAAAAGTAATTATCCAAGGTAAGTGTCTTTTATGATGAATCTTAATGCATGTATGTAGCATAGCAAAACATGAATGCATGGCAATATTTTAAGCAGCAAACCAATAAAACATCTCATCAATAATTAATTCTCATACAAGTGGCGTGTAATTCCTCTTGATTAACCTCTCTCTTTCATAAGCAAAATGCTTCACATCTTTCTCGTTTCTCAAACTTGTGACATCATAGTATTTTAAAAATAGTAATCGACCCCTGATATTAGGCTATAAGCTCATACCTTAACTAGTCGTCACTAGTTCTTACTTATCCTCTTGATAAACGTATCATAATCATAAAAATAATAATCCTGACTCCAAAGTACGGGCGGGGACCTAAGGATCACCCATCATGAGACTTTTTCCTTCTCCAAATGCATCAACTGGTTAAGACCAATGACTTTGTCCGCTTTGGCAAGCTAATGTCGATACCCTCATGGTTTTACCTTCTCCTCACCGTAGCAGGAGAAGTATGTCTCATTAAACACATCATCTGGTTAAGACCAGTGACATTGTCGCTTCGGTATGGCTCCACGACCATACCCTCTACGGGTTTCCTTTCTCCCACCGTAGCAGGAGAAATGCGTCTCGACATGTCACATATAAAAATCTTTCTTTTCAAACTTTCTTTCAAGTCCATCAAGTTTGATGGAAATTCGGCAGCATAATGACTTGCACCTGAATTTCCTCAAATTTGAGTCATGTCACATAACTCAAATAACACATGTTGTTCTCATGAAATTTCTCAATCAAGTAAATCTCTTAATCACATAAGCATACCCTCCTAATTCATTCTTATTTCGCATTCTCATACATCTTAAGCATAGCATACCATATCATCACAATGACATGTCACAAATACACGTATAATCTTATATTCATGGTATTAACACATTCACATTCATCACGAATATACCCACTCGGTCTCATTCTCACATCACACCTCCTATCTTATGGTTTCTTATGCTTTGGCCTTTACGGGTCTTAAACTTATGTTCTAATTATCCTAACTTTCATTATGGATCTTTATTTCACCTAAGGGATCATTATCTATAATTTTCTCTAATGTACATGCTTACTAACATAACCAAACAGCATTAAATCACTTTGGGCAGAAAATTATCATATGATTATGGGGTCCTAGAATCTCCGTCTTTGACCCTTTCTAAGTTCTGTCTTCGCCTAAGGCTCTATAATCAACTCCTAAACCAATTATGAGGGATTCCTACACATATCCACTAATTATAAACCATTTTTCTTAAGTCTATTTATGCTGGAACAGAATTTACAATTTGGGCATCTAAGTGTTCTAGAATTATCATTTTAAGTCATTTTTAGTTACTTGTTCTTTCCTAACTTCCTTAAATCGATCCTTGCTTCACTCAAACATAATTTTACACATTTCAACACCATAAAATAGAATTTATATAGTGGCCAAGTACACAAGGCAGAATCCAAAAATATAGCTCACATAAATCACATAATTCCATGATTTAAATGCATATAAGTTATTAGTTTTCTCTTGGAATAATTTTAGGAACTCAAAACTCTTTTAGAAACCAAATCCTCTCATTAAAATCATATAAAGGTGTGCTAGGTTAGTAGCTAAATTATCTTGCTCAAGGAATGGATTTAAAACATAAAACCTTGTTCATAATATTTGTTAAGTACACCTAAGCTTAGAAAAATTCCAAGACTTAGGCTATGGGCACTTATGATTAGATAAACTCATACCAAGTCCATCATTATCATCCCAAGGCCGAAATGGCATTCTTGAGATGCCTCCATTTTCTAAAACTTTACTTGTGATACTTGGGCAAGTCTTTGAGCTCTAGGATATTTAAGTGATAGCATAAACTTAAACATGCTATGCACTTGTTTTACTTTTCATTATAAAATAAAGTGAGAGCATAAAATAAATATGAGATGCAACATCATTATTATCTTTAAAGATTAAGTGATGACTTGAAATATAAACATGAAATGCAAGCTTGGAAATTTAAACATGATAATGCAAGTTCATTTAGTTATTCTTGAGAGCTTAGTGATAGCATCAAAATAAACATGTTATGCAAGGCATAAACATAAACATGAATGCAACTCATTTTATCTTAACTAGAGCTCTTACAAGACTTTAGAGGAACATTACATCCTTAACCCAATTTGTATCTTTACAACATAAAGTGAGCTTTAGAGTTCTTAGCACCAAGTCTTCAAAGAAGCCTTTGGTTTTGAACTTCATCATCAAGCTCAAGAAAATGGACCAAGACATAAACCTCAATACTTATCTAAACAAGCATACAAAGAACTACTCATATTTTTATTTTATTGCTCATGGGCTTCAATTTAAGTAAACTTTTAGAACGTCTAGCCAACTTTAAGGTTGGCAAGGGTAAGCTTAGAGCTCTTTGAAAACATAGGATTAATTTTCTTAACAAAACTTGTAGTGATCTACTTAACATTTTTATCAAACTTTGTTCAAATAAAGGAAAAGGAAACCGAAACCATTAAAGGGAAAGGAAAGAGAACCGAAAACTTTGAGCAAAGAAAAAGGAAAGAAACTAAGAGCATATATGGTCCAAGACCAAGATTTTCAAGCTTTAGAGGTTTCTCACATGGCATCACAAGACCATTATCTTGAAACCTCATCATCAAGCTAAAGTTTTTCACACAAAAAGGCTCCAAGGCCAAAAAAGAAAAAGATAAGGAAAGGCTTGAAACACCAAGAGAAATCTAGAACTTTTCAAGGAAAGTAAAGAAAAACTTTGAAATAAAACCCATACCTAAGGAAGTCTTGAAAGAAATGAGAAGAAGCTTGTGTTCTTGAAGGAATGAGAAGACAAAATCTTCTCTTGGAAGAGGAGGAGGATTCAGCCAACAAGGCTTCTCAAGGAAGGATGAATTTTCCTTGAGAATACAAGCTTAGAAATGGAAAGGTTTGGTGTTTGAGAGGTGGTTTGAGGTGAGGGAGTGGTGGTTCAAGGTTGTTTATGGTGGATTGTGGTGGTGGAAAAGTTTCTTTGAGGGAAGAAGAAGAAGAACAAGATGAAGAGAACTTTGAGAGAAAATGAGAGAAAATGCAAGAAAACTAAACTTGGCAAAGTTTCTAAAGTGTAACAAAGTTCTTCAAGGCTTGGTATTTATAGAAAATGAAACAATGGAGGCTAATTTAGGGAAGGATGGCCGAGATTTCTTAGCCTAGGGGGAGGAAAATATCTTCAAACTTTAGTCATTCAAAGGCATGGTTGAAAGCATGGCTAGGTATGGTCAAGGTATGGCTTGAGGTATGGCCTTTGGAGTGAAATAAAATCAACATGTAATGAATCATGGAAGGGGAGAATTCGGCCAGCTTTGTCCAGCCAAGGGGGAGGATGATTTGTTCATGTAATTGTGGTTTAGTGATGTGTTTAGATGTTTCTTTTATTAAGGTTTTGATTAGGAGTTTGTAAGAAAGTGTTTAGGTGAGGTAATGGTTATTTAAGGTTGTCAAGACTTGATTAGGGGAGTGATCTTGCTAGATTAACAATTTAAAACCATTTTCTTAGTCAAATGAAGGTATGGGCATAATTCCTTAATTTAAGGAATTGAGAAGAAAACACTATTCAAAATTCCATGACTAGGAATCTTGAATCAAAAGATGTAATTAGAGTTTAACCAAGCAATCTTAGGTTCTAATTAACCTTAATAAATTATTTTGACTCTAAATTAATTATCGAAATAAATTAATCTTCAATTGGAGCCTAATATTGCTTAGGTTTGCTTAATTACGTCATTAGGCTCACTGTACACTGTTCTAGGGGCAAAATGGTAATTTTGCACTAAAACTCGGACCTTCTGCTCAACTAAACATCAAAAACCACTTATAAACATCATTTCAAACTTCCTGGAAAGTTCCGGGCTCAAACGACACCTTTACCCGCGTAAATCACTGCATGGGTATTTTGGTCATTTTGAGAAAGTTAAAACGAAATTTTCACCTTGGATATCAAACATAACAAATATAACCCCCTTCAAACATTGAGTTGACCCATTCGAGGAGTGCCAAGTTGGCTATCCTCGAATTTCAGTAAAAATGACCTCAGGGGCATTTCGATCATTTGTACTAAAATAGAAAAAATTGGGCATTACACGAAGCAAGAAGGCACGGACATGGAGCGGCTGACAAGGCCTCTAAGCAAATTGGTACATGAATGAACCGATTATACACCAGAATGGAAGGGATCCTGAGACTGTGTAGGTATAGGACTGTATAGTTAATGATGACTTATATGAATAGATTAGTACTACCTATATTAATAAAGATGCATCTTCTTTTCTATAGCCTATCACTAAAGAACTCCATGGTTAAGCATGCTTGACTTGGAGCAATTTTGGGATGGGTGACCTTCCTGGGAAGTTTTCCAGGAAGTGTGTGAGTGAGGACAAAGCATGTTGAAAAAGCCCGTGTTAGTGTGTGGATAAGTTGTCAATCCATAAAGCAGGAAAGGATGTTACATCCAAGGCCTGGAGAGGCAAAATGAAAAGAAGAAGGGACATCAACCTCAAGAAGACAAGAAAGGCAAGGTGAAGTTTGAAAATGTCATTAGCTATCACTATGGGAAGAAAGGATGCTTTAAACTAGATTGTCCTAAACTCAAAAGCCCATAGAAGAAATTCGTGCCTAGGAAGAAAGGGATCCTGGCCACCTGAGTGAATCTAGGAAGAAAAAGAAGGATCAGAAGATTAGGAGGAGATAGATGTTGCCAACCTATGCTTCATGGCAGGCTACAAATTAGAAAGTGAACTTGAGGTAAACAACTCTAATATCTTCTATGATGAACTGTTACTGTTATATGAAGAGTTGCTAAAAGATCCTCAAACTCTTTCTTCTCACTATCTCAACCTAAAAAAGGAACTTAAAAAGATTATTCTAGAACTTAAAATGGCCAAGACAAAAGCTGAGAATCTAAGGCTTGAAAATGAAGAACTAAAGGGAGAAAACAAGATTCTAAATATAAAATTCAATGCCTTAGAATCTGAAGTTGCAAGTAAAAGTGAAAACACTTAGAAGATTATTTTTTAGCTTGAAAGAACTTCAAAGCTTCTTAAAACTGACCTAGAAAAATGGTGAATGGATCAAGGAATCTTCACCTGATCCTTGGTGGTTAGTGGCCATATTTTCAAAAGACAAGGTTGGGATATGAGGAAGAGTTTGATGAGAAAGGAAAATCAACTCTCTTTAAGAAAAACAAGAACTAAGTGTCTTGTACTTTCGTTTTAAGAAAGGACATGCTTCTGACAAATGCTTAATGAAAAAGAAGTCTGTCAAAAAAGTTGGAAAACCTCATTCTCAGACTAAATCAAGATGACCCAAGAAAATCTGGGTACCTAAAATAAAATCTGTGTTTGTTAAGGTCTGCCTAAGAACACATGTGGAACAGTAGCTAGGCTTGAAGCCATCAAAATGCTACTTGCTTTTGCCGTCTTCAAGGGATTCATTCTCCACGAAATGAATGTTAAGTCTGGATTTCTAAATGGATTCTTCTCTAGGAAGTTTATGTGAATCAGCCTCCTAGTTTTGAGAATGAAAATCTTCCCAACAATCTCTTCAAGTTAACGAAGGTTCTCTATGTTTGAAACAAGCTCCTCGAGCTTGGTATAATAGATTGAGTACTTCTTGTTGAAGAATGGGTTCAAGAGAGGTAAAGTTGATACAACCCTTTTTACTTTTGAACAAAATAATAACTTTCTGATCATCCAAATATATGTTGATGACATCATATTTGGCGCTACTGATCATTCTCTCTGTGAAAAGTTTTCAAAATTAATGTAGAGTGAATTTGAGATGAGTATGATGGGTGAGCTAAAATTCTTCCTCAGTTTGCAAATAAAACAACAAAAGGAAGGAACCTTGATCTATCAAGAAAAATATACAAAGAAGCTTTTGAAGAAATTTAATATGGATCAAGCTAAACCAATGAGCAGCCCTATGCATCCATCTTAAATCATTGATGCTAATGAGAATAGTGAAAAATTTTCAGAAAGTAATTATCATGGAATGATTGGTTCACTCCTAACTTACAGCTAGTAACGGACATTCAATTAAGTGTAGGAATTTGTGCTAGATTTCAATCTAACCCAAAATAATCACACTTAAATGCTATTAAGAGAATTCTTTGATATTTATCAGGTACTACTAATCTCAGCTTGTGTATGTGAAAGGTACTTCTTGTGAGATTATAGGTTATTGTAATGTTGACTTTGCTGAGATAGAGTTGAGAAAAAACACTAGTGGTTACTATTTTTTTCTTTGGAAAAAATCTGATCACATGGTCATGCAAAAAGCATAATACAATTGTTCTCTACTGCTATGGTTGAATATGTAGCTACTACAAATTTTGCACCTAGATGTTGTGGATAACGAACAGCTAGAAGATTATCACTTGAGGTATTCCAAAATCCCTATCTACTGTGATAATACTAGTGCTATTAATCTTGCTAAAAATCCTATCCAGGACTCTAGATCCAATCACATTGATGTTAAACATCATTTTATCCATGATCACGTTCAAAAAGGAGATCTTGAGTTAATATTTGTGAAATCTGAAGACCAAATATTAGATATATTCACAAAGCCATTAGCTAAAGATCTTTTTTGTTTCTTGAAAAAGCTTTTAATCTTGAGTGTTTTTAAATCTGCATAATCATTCATACACAAATCATCTCTGGATACTCTCTCTTTTCCATAACTCCAAACTGAAGCCCAATAAAAGATATTAGTTTGCAAGACCAAGTATCAGATTGAAGAATTTTCGATTTGCGAGATCAGAAAGAAGATGGGTTATTCAGAAGAAGATATGAAGATAAGATATTGGAAGTATATGTATGGGATCATATGTCTAGAATATGAAGATGAGTCATGATGAGTAAGTGGTGAGTCTCCATAGGTCAGAAAGTGAACAGTGAAGATCAGAAAATTCATCAAAAAGTGCTCTCAAGAGTTAGAAACTACTCTTTTTGAGGAAAGATGAAAAGGCGGGATAATTCCCACTCCTTTGAGCTTTCTCTCTCTTATTTCATTTCACCATTAGTTAGTTATGTCATATCACTTAAATAGCCCCTCCACTTCTCACACATCACTTCTTTATCTTTATCTTTATCATCTACCTTATGCTACTTTAAACTGTTTCGTTTCCTCTCATTTCAAACGCTCTCTTTTGCAAACCGAAGCATCTTGTTCTCACAAATCTTCATCTCTAAATATTTTTTCAAGCCTCAACCTTCTTGCTTTTTCCTTATACACAACCCTGAAAATGGTTGAAAGAAAACCTTGATCCAAGCGTGTTGCCAACATGGGGACATTTTTCATGGGTGATGAACCTCCCCACCAACAACACTATGCCCCTGGGAAAATGCTTCGACAAGATATGATGGTTCAAGTTCTTATCCTTTTGGAGGCCGTTTCCTCTCCAGGGATGGGAAGGATTCCTAAACTTCTCTGATTGAGTATTTACGGAATCATTATCACTTTCTATTCACAGTTGATATAGGTTTCCTAGTCATGTAACCTCTTATATCAAAGACGTTGATATATAGCTGAGCATAGCCAACCTCTCTAACATCATTCATGCTCCTGATGATGATGTCATCTATATGTCAGAGGAAGACTAGTGGATGGGTCTTGGAGTTTCAGCAGAGGAGGTCTCTAGACTTATCACTAACTTTCCCAACACCAACCTGGCAACATAACTATCACCATGTTGAACACCAGGCACAACAAGTCTTGAACTTCATCCAATTTTCTCTTCTCCCAAGGCTTGGAAGCACACATCTATTAGTTGGGATGGACTGATGTTACCGTTTTGTCTGTTAATAAAGGAAAGGTAAACTTGTCTAGACTAATCTTTGACTACATGCTAAGTGCCATCTCTCCAAGGAAAAGAGAACTTGCTATTCCTTATGGGATTCTATTGACCAAGATCTTCGAGTACTTGCAATACCTATTGGGAAACGAATGGTATGAGTATATGCAATAAACTGGGTACTCTCTAAGTTCTTTCAAGACCATACGAAGACAACTGGTACTGTTTCATCTGTGTCAGAAGACAGAGCCTAAGAATAAGATATGAGCTCTTGAAAAGGTAGTGGAGGAGAATGAAGGAAGAGGAAGAAAAAGAAAGATCATTCTTCTTGAAGATAACTCCAATGAAAGTAAAAGGCCTGAAATAATTATCAGATATGGGGACTCACCCTATAGATGTTGCATGGCCTCAAGTCTGAGAATGACACAAGCTCAGGGTCTTCCTGATTCAAATCCGCTTCTAAAGAGGAAATATCTTCAAAGAATGAGTTAGTACATGGCAACTCTAGGAAGAGCTCACCTCAAGTAAATGCTTCTTCCTCGATCCAGTTGTTCCTGAACCATCTCCAACTTAGGGTGCTAGCCCTATTCAAGCCAACTAGCACCAAGGACACAACCAAGCTTTATAAAGTACAAGTGCTGCTATGAGAACAATGCCTAATTAACAACCTGGATTAGATGGAACCCTTATCACGATGACATGAAGCGCTTCTATTGGAAATTCTTCATGAAGTCAGGTGCTAGGGTTAATTATGGTGTTCCTAGATTCCAGTACACCTCCTTTTTGTTGATGACAAAAGGGGAAAAGAAATAGATAGAAAGAAAATCTTGTCTAGAAAAAAGGGAGTATGCATTGAGGGGAGAAAATTCATAGATCTTTTTGCACCTGCATTTCTTTAAGAACAATTTCTGTTTTCTTGTGTTTTTTAATTTGCTCTAGTTCTTCTCCTTAATTTTGAGATATACAATCTGTTCTAGTTCATATATGTATCATGAGCAAGTTTAAATGAAAAAGCATGAATGTATGTCTCAAGTCATTGTTTTGAAAATTTCTTATTCATGCTCTAATACTTATGAGACAAGTTTCACAGATCATAAAAAAAAAAAAACTCATTTATGCTTTGATTTGATAAAATTTGGGATTAATCCCTATGAGCTTCAGAAACCATGCATAGAAATATGCTGGAAAATCTGTATCAAAGTCTCTTTGAGCATCAAAACTATATAAGCATCAGGATGTTTTCTTTTCTCGATCATGCATGCTCTCTTATGTCTATCATGTATACATTTGAGTATTTATTTGCTTATATTTGACTTGGACAAAGTTGTGCTAAATAAGGATTAATTAAGATATAATATCACAAGTATTACTTGTTAGTTATTCATGCACGTGAACCTTCAAAAGTCCTTTTTTTTTTACTAAAATCAAGCTGGTTTTTTTAAAAGAACTTAAACGATAATATCCGTTCATTACTCTTCTAATGTATCTTAGAAAGTACTTTGAGTAAATTTAGAATTTTCATAAATAACAAAATCAACTCTGATTTAACTTACTTAAGGTTATAAAACATTTTTGAACCTATCTATATCATGCCTTAAGAAAAGAACTTCCTGAATGGTACAACCTATGATGTTTTGAAAGAATAACTATTATCATTCAATTCTATTTCTTTCAACATCTCTTCAAAAGATTTGCTTAAAATTTGTTTGTCATCATCAAAAGAGAGGGATTGTTAGCTCCAGAACCCATCAAGAGCTTCATAGCAATATGTTTTGAGTGACAACAAAACTAATTTAAAGAAAATATTTTGAAGAACAATGAATGTCTAAGTTTCTTGACATAGCACACAGGTATCTCAGGATTGCATAATACGCACTTTAAGCGAGAATAATTTCACTTTGCATGTGTAAACATAATTTGTCTCATATAAAAAGATTGAACTTAATAAAAGTGGATATTACATCTTGCAAAGTATGCATACATACTTCATGGATGAAAGGAGAACAAATCAAGAGTAAGAAACCAAGGCATGGGACTTCAGAAAGTAAGATAATACTTCAGAAAGTACACCTGAAATGCAGATATCCATCAAGCACTGAAGCCAAAGTGTTCTACTATCTTCAATCATCACACTTGCAATGTTTTGTTCATCAACAAGCCATGATTAAAGATAAAAAGACCCAAGAATCATTAAGGAAATAATACCGTGCATTAGAAAACTCACTTAAGTGATACTATGCACTCTACAAGAGACGGAGGAAATTTTTTAAATTCAAATTTGAACTTCAAAAGTCAAAACCTAGTGACTGAACTGGCAAGTCATCTCTTTTGCCACCACGGCAACTACCTCAGCTTCTAGAAGAAAGAGTTCAAAAACCATGTTCAGAAAGTAAGAGTAGTTTCTAAAGTAGCATCAAAAACCTTAATCTTGCAATGGCTTCTGCAATAGTCCTACAAATAGACGGGTTACTCTTCCAGATTGCTTTTCCAAGACATAAATGGATGATCAACACATGTCACTTGGAGATCTGATCAAAGGAAACTGTCACAAGGAAGAACATCTATAAATAGAGATGTTATGCTTTCAAAGAACATAGATTGATGCTGCACAAAGAGCAAAAACTCTGAAAATATCTCCTCAATTGCTTGTAGAGTTTATTACATCTAGTAATCATTTCTTTTGATTGTAAAAATCTTCTTTCTATGTTCCTTCATGTTCATATGTTCTTCCTAGGAAGAATATTTAGAAAGAAGTCATTCAAGTGTTTCCAGAAATTTCTTTGTAAATCTTACGAAAACTTGAGTGTAGGTTAGTTTGAGTTGCAAACCCAAACACAAACTTTTGTATCTCGTTCCAGGAGTGATCAGTGTTAGCATAGCTTGGAGAGACTAGTTAAAGACTACTTACAACGTGACAGTAAAGGTGTTTTGCTTGCTTTTTAACTTGGAAAGCGTTCAAAGACTACTTGGTTCAGCTTGAAGAGGCTTGTGAATAACTACTTGGTTGGTGACAATAGGGATTGTCTATTGGTCACTGGTGAGAGCTTGGGAAGGCTATTGTAAAGACTATCCTTATTCTTTCTTTGGTGAGAGAAAGGTTTAGTAGAACTCAACGGTTGTTGAGAACTAAGTGTAGGTCAGTTGCCGAAGGATAAAAACTCTCGAGTAGGATCTTCTTTCTCTTTCTTTTCTTATTTTTTTCTCTATTTGATTTGTTTTCTGTTAGTTCTGGAAATTTCTCTTTCAAGCATTTATTTCATATTCAGTTCAAAAAGTTCACTTTTTGAAGTCACTAACGCGTTTTCGCTACACTTCAAGCTCATAGCTTGATAGTATCTTGAGTAAGTTTTTCAAAAGTCAAGTAGGGAAAGAAAAGGCAAAGCATGATTCAACCCCACTTCTGGTGCACTCTCTTACTTATAGTGCAGTATGTCCGTATCTCCTTTGCCGTGTCACAAGCAATGATTTTATCATATTTAGCTTTGCTTAGTGCACACGTGAGTAGATACTTAGCTTTGGAGTTCAACTGAACTCTGGCTTGATATTGCTCTGTCCACTTACTCCTATGGACTTCTCTAGAAGTTGAAAGTGCATAATCAGTTTCAGGAACTTCTTCTATTGGAACATAATCTCCTTCATGTATGATCTCCCACAAGTCAAGACTTGTGCATTTAATGAATAACTCGTTCTGCCCTCCAATAAGCGTAGTCTCCACCATTAAAGAATGGTGATATAGAGTGTCCTTTTGCTATGTAGATATTTTGTGCCATTTATCCATGGGATCTTTGTCCTCTACAGTCATTAGAATGCTCAACCCCTTTGAGGCCTAAGCTCTTACGTCAATTGTATGCAAAAAAGTGCACGAGATAGGGGGTTGAATCATACTTCGCCTTTTCTTTCCTTTTTCTTTTCTGAAAACTTGGACAAATACTATCAAGTATTAAACTTGAAGTGCAGGAGAAACACCAATAGCGAACATCATAAAGTAACTTTCTGAACTATAAAATTCTTGTAAAAACACAATTTAAAAGTTTTCCATAAAACACAATATAAACAGCATAAGACAGAAAAATAAAAGAGAGTTAAGGGAGAAGAAGATACCATAGGAGTTTTTATAGTGGTTCAGCCAACCTGCACATTCAGTCTCAACCACCATTGAGTTCCACTAAACCTTTCTTAATCCGAGAAAGTTGGATAGTCTTTACATTAGCCTTCCCAAGCTCTTATCAATGACTAGTAGCTCACTCTACTATCATAACCAGTCTTTGACCACCTTCTCCATGTTAACATCGTGACCAGGAGCTTACTCTACTATCATGTTACAAGTAGTCTTTGATTTGCCTTTTCAAGCTAACTCACAATAATCACTTCTAGATCGGGTTACAAAGGTTTGTGTTTGGGTTTGAACACTCAAACTAACTAACACTCAAGTTTTCATAAGATGAACAATAACAGACTTGGAAACTTGAATAACTTTTTTTTATCAATTCTTTCTAGAAAAGACGTATAATCTACTGAGATAATAGAAAGAAGATTTTTACAGAGAAGAAATTGATTACAAGAAATAATGAACTTTACAAAAAATGAAGAGAAATTTCTATAGCATTTCAGGACTTTTTCAGCAAAAGTTTCTTGATAGTAAGCACAACATCCCTATTTATACTTGATCTTGCCTTTATGACCATTGCCCTTGATCTATTTTCCAAGTGACACGTGATGATCTTCTTTTTGTGTCATGGAAATGCGATCTAGAGGAGGAGTCGGCGTTGTTAGAGTGGTTACAGAAGCGTTGTGAAATAGAAGTTTCTAAGGCCATCTTCAAAAACTACTTTTTACTTTCTAATGAGGTTTCTGAACTTTTCCTTCTAGAAGCTTGGGCAATTGACGAAGTTGGCAAAATAAATGTCACGTCAATCCTTGATAGGCTTTGACTTTAAATTTGAATTTCAAAATTTTCTCATTTTCCTGTAAAGTGCACTGTTTCACAATGAAACATGCTTTCTAAAAGTATAGGAATAGTTCCTGATATTTCTTTGATTGTCTAGTCTTCAATTAGAGCTTGTTGATGATGATATGATTATGATCATGATGATTGAAGGCCGTAATATACACTTGCTTCAGAGTTGGATTGAAATCTTCACTTGAAATATACTTTCTAAAGTCGCATGCTACTTTCTGAAGATCTAAGCCTTAGTTTCTTGTACTTTAGAATTTTCTTTAGTCCGTTGAGCATATGTTCATTCATCCCACGATATATTTTTCACTTTCATTAACTTCCAATCTCTTCAAATGAGATTAAACATGTTTGCACATGTTAGTGAAAATATTTTCGTTTTAAGAACCACATTATGTTAACGTAAAAGACCTGTTAGTTGCTTCAAGAAACTCAAGGAAACGATTAGTCCCTTCAAAATATTTTCTTGAAATTGGTTATGTTATCACTCAAAACATTTGTCACATAAGCTTTCTGAAAGGTTCTGGAGCTAAGATGTTCATCTTGACTTGTGGTCCTTTCATGAACTGGTTCTCTATCTCAGGGCAATCTAGGTATTTTGGCCTTTAGAAGTCTAGACTCATCCTAAAGCCATGCATTGATTGAATGAACATAATGGCTACCTAATCAAGGTCTCAACCTTATCAACACCCCAACCATTAGGTCCCACCCTACTAGGACACAAAGGAGCTTCTTTTTCTTTTCTTCATTTCACATTGTCCAGTCATTGCATGAAAAATAGACTTCCTTTAGCATACATTCACTTTCCTTCACTCTTTCTCACAAAAAACATGTCATGTATAGCTCACCCTTATTGCTCATTCATGCATATTCTCTTCACATTGACAATATACAAATGAAAAAAAAAAAAATCATTTGACATGTGTTTTCATGAATTCATGAAAAAATGGCATGCATTCATACATACATTTTCTTTCATGCATATTCCACATCCAAAAAAGAAAAAGTGGCATGCATTCATACATAGTCCATATAAAAAAAAAAAAAATTGGCAAGCATTTATGTATACATTTTCTTTCATACATAGTCCACATCCAAAAAAAAAAACATGTATTACTTTCTCATATTACCCATGCACAACATGCATAACTCATCCTTATTGCTCATTCATGCATATGTTCTCATCACATTGACATCACACATAATAAAATAGAAAAAAAAACCATTTGACATCCAAAAAGATCATCTGATATGTATTCATAACATGCATTCTAATTAAAAAAAAATATTTCTCTTAACGCATGACTCATTCATTGCATGCATTAAAAAAAAAAGTAGATCTCTTATATTATCTCTCTCATGCATACATGGAATACACTACTCATGCTTCTCATGCATACATGATATACATTACTCATACTTCTCATGCATATATGATGTACATTACTCATACTTCCCTCATGCATATATGGTGTACCAAAACAAAAGAAATGGTTTTTTACATGCATACATGGCATATATTAACAAGGATCATCTCATGCATTCATGACATAGCATAAATCCATGTGTAAAAAATCAAAACATCTAATTGGCATGCTTTTGTTTCCAAACATTCATGGCATCTATTCTTTCATTAAAAAAAAAAAAATTCTTCACCTTTCTCTATGCATTTTTCAAACCTTCTTT
Source organism: Dalbergia oliveri (assembly GCA_030441495.1). Lineage (NCBI taxonomy): Eukaryota > Viridiplantae > Streptophyta > Magnoliopsida > Fabales > Fabaceae > Dalbergia > Dalbergia oliveri. The sequence goes on from JAMLFY010000009.1 coordinate 4,411,532, forward strand.
TAAAAAATTTATGACATTCAGTTTTCTCACACATAATTACAAGCATTCATAAGAAAAAATGGATAACTTTTTCGCTTATTTGTATCATATATGCATTTTTCTCACATGATAGCATATAAAAAGGAAAAAAATACTTCTATTCTTCCTAAATCATTCAATAGGCAAAGCATGCATACAAAAAATTTCATCCAATATGTTTCATTCATGCATCATATGACATATATATATATGTAGCATTTCATTCCAAAAAAAAATGAAAAATATGCTCATTAAAGAGAAACTTTGTTTGATCCAAGTGTCTATATTTCAGAGTTATGAGCAAAAATAAAAAAACAAAAGAGATAAGAGATAAGAGAAAAGGAGAAGAGATAAAAAGAAAAGAGAGCCAAAAGGAAGGGATGGCACACAAGGAATCATTGAATAGAAGATCTCATACATTTGGAAGTTGCTCCTAGCCTTGATGCTTACCATTGATGAAGTTTAATAACCTTTTAAAAGAAACGAAGAGGTTTTTGTTTCAAAGAATAGATACTAGAGATAGAAATTTTGACTTGACTTGATAGTTAGCAATGAATTACATGCTTTTGTTGCCCAATTTGTGTCATGATTGTGGATTTTGTTTTTTAATTTCAACACATCATCTTTAATATCTTGTACATATAACCTTTCTTTCTCCTATATCTTTTCCAAATCATATCCTCTTGCCAAAATCTCCTCCCAATGTGGATAATTTTGAGAAGCGATTAGTTGATTCTTTACAATAGAAATGAATGATCATGGTCTTAATGAAACTCAGAGGTATGCAAACAATCTACTTAGGTGCTACACTTAGTGGAAAATGGTCAAGCAATTGATAACCAAAGAGCAAAACACCATCCCTAGGCACTCTAGTTTCAATCATCAGCTAGAGCAAATTTTAATTGTTGGTATGAAACTGCAGCATGCAAAGCATCAAACATGAATAGCACCAATTTTTCGAGGACAAACGTAGCAAAGGATGAGGATGCATTTGATCTCAAATGTCTTTGCACCAATCATAAGCACCAAACCATGAAGGGCCTCACACCACAAAGATCCATTCCAAATGAAGAACTAGCTAAGCTAGTCAATTCAAGTGCATAAAAATAGTATTCTAAAGAAAAAGAGTTAAGATAAAGGCTCGTTGGATTAGAAACTCAAAAAAAAAAGAAGAAAAAGGATCCAGACAAAAGTTAGAGCAAAAAAAAAAAAGATAAAACTAAAAAATAATAAAAAGGAAAAAAGTGCTCACTAGACTAAAAGGCCAAAAAAGGAAGTCTAGGCAAAAAGTAGAGCAAAATGCAAACTAGATTGAAAACCTGAAAGGGCGATCTAGGTGAGGGTGGGTTACTTTGGAATCTAAGCGAAAAAAAGGCTTGTGAATGAAACCAAACTAGGGCAATTAAATGACGAATGATCAAAGAAGTGTCCTACTAGTAGAAGATAAAGAGCCAGGTCATGACATATTTGTAGCATAGCAATCGATCATAATCTTGATCATGAGTTCTAGTCTAGAGTACTCAAGTAATCAGTGAAATGGGTAATCAAATGAAATCCGTATTACACATCCTTCATACCTCACTTCAATCCTCATTTCTCTAATTCTAACATTAATTTCATCTATCTTCTTTTTTTCCTCCATCCTTTCTTTTTCCTCACCATGCATAATCAAGACATCAACCAACAAGTCAAATCAAGATCTGTTCAAAATATAAAAGAGCTCGCTATATCAAAAACCAAAAAGGTAGTCTAGGCAAAAATTAGAGAAAGAAAATAAAAGAACCCGCTAAATCAAAAAACCTACGAGGGCAGTCCAGGCAAAAACTAGAGCAAAAAAGGGGAAAAAAAGAAAAAAGCTTGCTTGATTGTCGCAAAGTTAGTCTAGGTAAAATTTAGAAGAAAAAAAAAGAAAAGCTTGCAAGATTGAAAACCAGGAATGGTGGTCTAGTGAAAATTAGAGCAAGACCTAAAATAGATAGTGAAGTTCCAAAGCATCATAAGGCCAAGGACTGAAGATGAAAGTCAGTAAGGATTTGAGAAAAAAAAGAAGAGAAAAAAAGAGAAAAGAAGAGAAAAGGAGAACAATAAACCAAATTGCCATCTAGATTAGGCAACGATTTCTCAAAAGCAATGCTTGGACACCATAAGCTGGGCAAGTTTTTGAGGCACCATCATCTCATTTAGGCTTTATACACATCACCACCATATCATTCATCATGTGTAAAGCTTTCATATCACATTAGGGCATTCACATTTTTCATCATCAAATCATCCAGGTTTTATTAAGACATGTTGTAACACCCAAAAATTATTTAAAAATTAATTTGAACTTTATTAATGAGAATTTCAAAAATTTGATAGTCTTAGCAATGATGAGGACAACCTAATCGACAAGTTGAAAAAAAAAAATTTGGGTCAGGCATAAATAGTGATTTTCAGGCCATAAATGAATAGTAACTCTACAATCGGGGCCAAGGGTGTTCGAGGCTAGGAGAACTGGACCAGAGGGCCGAGATAGAGTAATTAGGCCTGGGACCCACGTAAGATATTTAGGTTTACCAGGTACGTGTTTTACCCATTCGACAAAGTTTCAATGTGCGATTTTAACACCGTAAAAGTTCCTGGTGGTCAAGTAACCTTTACCAACCATATTATGCCAAGTGGATGGCATTGATTAAAACTTGCTAAGCAAGTTTCAATATTGGCCTTTCATTTATTATATTTTACCCAATGGCCAATTGTCACAACCCAACTAAGGCACGTGGGCACGTGAGAAATCTCATTTCACGTAGCCTTCTAACCTGTATCATTTCCATATGCACAAAAATCCATAATATAGTTTTATTATTTTCTAAATATCATTCACCTGTTTTCAACATCTTAATTATAAAAACAAGCTTTTATAATCCGTTCCAAAGTATAACGCTATATTAACATAAAATATACAGAAAGTCCTTGTTATACAAAGTGTCAACGAAAAGTCAAAGACTTATCCGTCCCAAATAACATTCTAATATACATGATTATGCAAAAGACAACATGCTCTAAGATCCGGAATCCTTTCTGCATCACATCGAAGCATGTCTAGAGCAAAAATCCCTCCTCACCTAATAGGCACGGCAACTTGGAATCTAATGCTGCTAGTAAAAAGATGGCGTGGAAGAATCTGCGGCTTAAATCTAAATAGATAAAGCAAAGGAGGGTGAGTTTTGTTACCAAAACCCAGGAAGTGAGTCCTCACTGGAACCCCTCCTATAGAGCATTAAAGGGCATGCATAAAATCACAGTGATATAAATACTATTCAATCAATCAGTATAGTTATAGGAATGAAAGTATAATCTCTCTTTGGTTATGCATAGCATAATAATATCTCTGGTCACATCTGTTAGTATCGCCGTCCCAGTGACAATAATGGGTACCTAACTAGGTCCCTTCTGAATAGTCCTGCCCTGAGGCTACTTGGTACCAAGGTTAGTGGATTAACTCCACTAACGCACAACCTGTTTCTCTATAGCTACTGTCAATCAATCAGAGGATACAATATCATCTCCAGACTTTGAAAACAATGGCATCTACCCTAGGGTTCAAACTCAATCAAGTAAAATCCATGATTCCATAAATCAGATTATCATTACAATAGTTCAACAACTCATGTTCTCACATTCCAACTTCATCAGAAAGTACATTTCATCCACAAAGGTCCCATGGATTTATTAAAACGTGTTTCCATGTTAAAACCTAGTTCAAGATATAAACCACAAGGGAGTTTTCATAACTTCTAAGAAAACCTCTAAAGTTCATTGTTTAGGCTATATTTCGATGAAAATAACTTTAATGCATGGAATAGAGATTACAAATATGAACCCACTCACTTGGAGTGGCAGAAGTTGAAGGCTTACATGCAGGTTCCTTGGAGTGGAGATGGCACCAATATCTATCATAGGAGTGATAGAACCTTTGATTAGTCTCTAGAATCACTAAGGAACCTTAAGTTTATCTCTAACATGGAGGAAAAGCTCCCTCTAACCTCATAGGCACAGAAACCACTCTAAGACCAAAGGAATGAAGAAAATAGAGCAAAATTGAGATAACCACATACCTTAAAGCCTTAGGATTGAAGGATTGAAATTAGAATTGAAAGATAATGGAGGAAAATGGAGTTGGAATGGAGTTTGGGGGTGAAAGGGAGTGGGAGAATGAAGGTTCTAGTGGTTGGGGAGGAAGTGTGTTTTTGTAATGCCCGATTTTCCCGTGTGCAAATGACCGATGCCCTGAGGTCATTTTACCCGAAAGTGAGGATCGCGGTCAGACCATCCTCAAGGGGATGTTTTGTTGATTAATAGGGGATTATATGTGTTATGTGTGGTAATAGCAGAAGAATCTCATTTCGAGTTCGATGCGCAGAATTACCAAAACGCCCCTATGGCTGTTGTCATCGTTTTACGGTCCGTTGAGCCAAGAATTTTACCAAAAGATTTTAAATGATGTTTATAGGTGGTTTTTGATGATTAGTTGGCCAAAGGTTGGGAAATTTAGTGCAAAATTACCATTTTGCCCCTAGAACAATGTCCAGTGAGCCTAATGACACGATTAAGCAAACCTAAGCAATATTAGGCTCTAATCGAAGATTAATTTATTTCGATAATTAATCTAGAGTCAAAATAATTTATTGAGGTTAATTAAAACCTAAGATTGCTTAGATAAACCCTAATTGCATTCTTTAACTCAAGATTCCTAGTCATGGAATCTTGAATAGTGTTTCTCTCTCCAATTCCTTAAATTAAGGAATTGTGCCATACCTCATTTGACTAAGAAAATGAATTTAATTTGTTAATCTAGTATGACCAGTCCCTAATCAAGTCTTGAACCACCTTAGTTAACCATTTTCTCACCTAAACACTTTCTTACAAACTCCTAATCAAAAGCCTAATCAAAGACACACATAAACATATCATTAAACCACAATTACATGAGCAATTTCTCCTCCCCTTGGCTGTCCAAATCTGGCCGAAATTCACCCTCCCATGTGTAGCACATGGTGAGTTTGTTTCACTCAAAGACAATGCCTTAAGCCATGCCTTGCCCATGCCTAGCCATGCTTTCTCCCATGCCTAGCCATGCTTTCTCCCATGCCTCACCATACTTCCATGAAACAATTCTCTCACCTCATGGAACATGAGGTCAAGGCCTCCCTCCCAATCAGCCAACATGTTTCATTTTTCTATAAATACCAAGCCTTTGAAGACTTGGTTGCTCTTTGGATCATTTGCCAAGTTCAAGCATTCTTGCACTTTCTCTCATTTCCTCTCAAATTCCCTCAACTTGGCCGATTTCTTCCTTCAAGTTTCAAGAGGATTTTCCTTCTCCATTTCATCAAGAACTCAAGCTTTCTTTCATATCTCTCAAGACTTCAATTGGTAGGGGTGTATTTTCTAAGTTTTGTGTGCTTCCTTTAAGGAAGAGTGCTAGTGCTTCTCTTGGTTTTCTAAGTTCCCCTTTTCTCTCTATTTTTGGCTAGAGCCTTGATTGAGAAAAACTTTGGCTCGATGATGAGGTTTCAAGATAATGACTTGTTGTTGTCATGTGAGAAACCTCTAAAGCTTGAAAACAACTTGGTCTTGGACCATATATGCTTGTGTTCTTTTCTTTTCCTTGGTTTATGTTTCGGTCTCCTTTTTCATTTGCTTGAACAAAGTTTGCTAAAATATTGAGTAGATCACAAAAGCTTTGGTAAAGAAAAATTAATCACATGTTTTCCAAGAGCTCTAAGCTTACCCTTGCCAACCTTAAAATTGGTTCTAAGAGTTTTACTCTAGATTGAAGCCCATGAGCAATAAAATAAAGAATATGAGTAGTTCTATTTGTGTTTGTTTTGTTAAAATGTTGGTATTCTTGTTTTAATATACTTTTTTGAGCTTGATGATGAAGTTCAAAACCAAAGTCTTCTTTGAAGACTTGGTGTTAAGAACTCTAAAGCTCATCTTCCATTGTTAAGATACATGTTGGGTTAAGGCCATTGATGTTCCTCTAAAGTCTTGTAAGAGCTCTAGTTAAGATAAAATAAGTTGCATTCATGTTTAAGTTTATGGCTTGCATCTCATGTTGATTTTGATGCCATCACTAATCTCACAAGAATAAATGAATGAACTTGTATTATCATATTTAAATTCCCAAGCTTGCATTTCATGTTTATATTTCAAGTCATCACTTAATCCTTAAAGATAATAATGAGGTTGAATCTCATATTTATTTTATGCTCTCACTCTACTTTGCAATGAGGAGTAAAATAAAGTGTATAGCATGTTTAAGATTATGTTATCACCTAAATACTCTAGAGCTCAAAGACTTGCCCTAAGTATCTTCAAAAGGAAATTTTAACCATGATAAGTGAATGTGTTTAGTATGATACAATGATGGTTTGATTTTGTAAAATGTAAGGATGATTTCAGAAAAATGTTGGAAAAATGTTTTATGAGGTTTCAAGGTGTTTAAATAGTTTGAAATGTGTCAAAAATCATGTTTTCCCAAATTGAGGTCTGGTAATCGATTAACATCTTATGTAATTGATTACCAGAGTGGTTTTGAAGGGTTTTTGGTTCTGGTACGATTACCAAGGCTGTTCTTCATGCCCAGAATCCTTAAAACCCTGTAATCGATTACCTATTTGTGTATTCGATTACTCCAATGTTCTTCATTTTGGAAAACATTTAACCCTAAGTAATCGATTACCATCATATGTAATCGATTACACCTTGTTTTTGAACCCAGAATAAAATTTAGTCCCTGGTAATCAATTATCAGGCACATGTAATCGATTACCAGAACACCATTTTTGCTCATGAAATTATTCCAAGAGAAAGACTAGTAACTTGTATGCACTTATAACATGATTTTATGCGATTGTGCGTGATACATACTTTTGGTTTTTTTTCTATCTTGTTGGCCACTGTATGAATTCTATTTCGAGGAGTTAAAATGCGTAAGATTATGTTTGAGAGAAGTGAGAACGATGTTGACGGTTAGAAGGGCTAAGCAAATAGAAAGGTTGAAGAACTAAAATCTTAACACCCTTAGACACGAGAATAACGATAACTATTGTTCCAGCATAATTGAGCTTAAGGAAGGTGACCCATAATTAGTGTATATGCCTAGAAGTCGAACCTAGGATCGTAGTCAAAGACAGAACTTAGAAAAGAGCCTAAGGTGTAGATCATAGGATCCCCCATAGCCAAGTAATGATCATGATGTTTAATTCCATACAATGTTGATTGGATGAGTTAGTAAAACATAAGTGTTAGAAAGAATTATAGGTAATGATCGGATCCATAACAAAGGTTAGGATAATTGGAACACAAGTTTAAGACCCGTAAGGGCCAAAGCATAAGACACCATGAGATAGGAGATGTGATGTGAGAACGAGATCGAATAAGTATGAATTTGATGTATGTGAATCATTTAAATATCATGAGTATGAAAATGTATGGATGTGTGGCATGTTGCTATAATGATGTGGTGTGCTATGTTTAAAATGCATAAGAATATGAGATATGAATGAAGGATATGTTATACGAGGTTCTAAGGTTGTAGGCTCATATTGCATCCATAAAAGATATGATAATGTGGAAATGATCCCATTATGACTTCCTAAGTTAAGAGTTATACGGTGATCCAAGAAAGAAATATGATTCCCTCTTTTACCCCATATGAATCTAGCGACGGCTAATTAGGATGAGCTCATTCCTAGGCAATAGGTGATTAGGAGTTTTGGAGACCATGTTAAAATCGCTGGTTGGATCCCATTTCCTGGATTGAGTTCAAATGACCAAAATGCCCTGAGGTCATTTTTACCCAAATTAAAGGGCAGTTGCCTTGGAAACCCTCGAATGGGTTAACTCGATGTGTAGAGGGGATTGCGTTGTTATGAATGATATTCGAGGTGAAATCTCGTTTTCTAAACTTTCGGCTCAAAATGACCAAAATACCCTGCCTGTGCTCTACACTAAAAGGTGCCGTTTAGCCCAAATTTTTCCAGGAAGTTTAGAATGATGTTTTAGAGTAATATTTGATGTTTAGCCGGGCCGGAAGGTCCCGAGTTTTAGTACAAAATTACCATTTTGCCCTAGAACAGTGTACAGTGAGCCTAATGACGCAATTAAGCAAACCTAAGCAATATTAGGCTCTAATCGAAGATTAATTTATTTCGATAATTAATCTAGAGTCAAAATAATTTATTAATGTTAATTAGAACCTAAGATTGCTTAGTTAAACTCTAAATTGCATTCTTTAATTCAAGATTCCTAGTCTTCCTTTCCTTTCTTCCTCAAAGGTTTCGATTTTCTTCCTTTTTTTCTTGGATGATTTCCTTTTAAGCTTTGTTTCAACAAGGTTTGCTAAAATGAAAAGTAGATCACAAAGTTTTGATAAAGAAAATTAATCCCAAGTTTTCAAAGAGCTCTAAGCTTACCCTTGCCAACCTTAAAGTTGGTCCCGTTCTAAGAGTTTTACTCTAGATTGAAGCCCATGAGCAATAAAATAAAGAATATGACTTAGTTCTTATGTGTTTTATTTGGACAAAGTGTTCAGCTTTGTATTTATTTCTTAAGCTTGATGATGAAGTTCAAACCTTAAGACTTCCTTGAAGTCTAGGTGCTAAGAACTCTAAAGCTTGCCTTATGATACATAATGGGTTGAGGTTTTATTCCTTTAAAGTCTTGCAAAGAGCTCTAGCTAAGATCTAAAATAAGATGCATTCATGTTTACTTTATGCCTTGCATAGGATGTTTACTTTGATGTCATCACTAAGTTCTCAAGACTAATTAATTGGACTTGCACTATCATGTTTAAATTTCAAGCTTGCATCTCATGTTTACATTTCAAGTCATCACTTAACCTTAAAGATAATAAAGAGGTTACATCCCATATTTATTTTATGCTCTCACTTTACTTTCTAATGAAGAATAAAATGAGTGCATATCATGTTTAAAGTTTATGTCATCACCTAAGCCTCCTAAAGCTCAAAGGCTTGCCCAAGTATCCTGTGTAAGGTTTTCAAGAAAATATTGGCATTCTTAAAGAAGCCATTTCGGCCTTGTGGTGATGATGATGGACTTAATATGAGTTCCTCTAATCACAAGTGTCCATAGTTTGTGTTTGTAATTTTTCCAAGCTTAGGAGCACCTAAGCAACATTATGCATAAAATTATATACTTTAAAACTATTTTGCAAGCAAGTTAATTTAGCTATTGACCTTATGTGTAAAGGCATGATTTTAATGAAAGGATTTGAGTTCTAAAAGAGTTTTGAATCCCTAGAATTATTCCAAGAGAAAACTAGTAACTTGTATGCATTTTAATTTACAAGATTATGTGATTTTATGGGCTTATGATTTCGGTTCTGCCCTTCATGATTGGCTGTTGTACAAATGTTGTTCTAGGGTGTTAAAATGTGTAAAATTATGTTTGAGTGAAGGGAGGATCGATTTAGAAAAGTTAGAAAAGAATAAGTAACTTAAAAGGATCAAGAACGAGAATTCTAGAACACCTTAATGCACAAATTTGCAAAAACTGTTCCAGCATAATTAATTCAAGTGTAAATGGTTCATAATCAGTAGGATATGCATAAAAACCTTTCATAAATGATTAGGTATTAATTACTAAGCTTAAGGTGATGATAAGGACTTAAAATAGGAATTCTAGCACACTTAGACATGGCAAAATGTGATTTTGTCCAGCAAAGCTAAATTGAGGAAAAGTGAATTATAACTTAGTAAACATGCCTAGGAATCCCTCATAATTGGTTTAGGGATTGATTATGAAGCCTTAGGCGAAGATAGATCTTAAAAAGGGTCACGAACGATTTCTAGAGCCGTAAGTATATGATATTTTTCCTGCCCAAACTACATAATGTTGTTTGGAATTTTAAGTGTGCCTAAAACTTAGTGAGAATTTTAAGTAATGATCCCTTAGGTGTTATAAAAATCCTTAGTGAGGAATTAGAATGACGGAAATATGAGTTTAAGACCCGTAAGGGTCACATCATAAGATACTATGAGATATGAGGCCGAGTGAGCATATTTATGATGATGAACCTCGTGCACACTTATGATGATGTGATTATGTTAGTTCCTTGAGCATGAAACTTTACGTGCCAAATTTGATATGGTGATATGATGAAATGTTGTGTTTGAGATGCATAATGTTTCAAAAATATGAATGAAATTGAGAAATATGCTCATGTGAACTAGAAAGTATTGCAATGAGAAAGTTCCATGAAAATGATGCATGTGAATGAAATTATGTGGCATGACTCAAATTTGAGGAAATTTGGAGAGTAGCTGTTATGCCGCCGATTTTCATCAAATTTGAGGGATAAAAGGAAAGTTTTTGAGAAATATGAAGTTTAAAGTTATATGCCGAGACACATTTCTCCTAAGGAGAAAGTAAACCCGTGGGGGTATGGACGTCGAGCCATACGAAGCGGACAAAGTCGCTGTCTTAACTAGTCAATACGTTTCGAAGAATGAAAGTATATTATGTTTAAGGTGACACACGAGACGTACTTCTCCTTTCTGAAGAGAAGGTAAAACCGTGAGGGCATAGACATTAGCCTCCAAACGGACAAAGTCGTTGGTCTTAACCAGTCGATGCGTTTCGAAGAAGGAAAAAGTCCCATGATGGGTGATCCTTAGGCCCCTACCCGTACTCTAGGAGTCGGGATTATGATGAATATGTTTATGATTCGCTTATCAAGAGGATAAGTAAGAACTAGTGACGACTAGTTAAGGTATGAGCTCATAGCCTAGTTTAAGGGATGCGGTTACTATATTATTGGTGTCACAAGTATGAGAAAAGGAAAGATGTTCAAGAGAAAAGTTACATGCCACTTATATGTTGATTGATAATTGTTTGATTTACCTAAAGTACTGCCATGCATCCATGAACTATTATGTTGCATACATGTATTAAGAATCATTATAAAAGACATGGACCTTGGATAAATACCTTTGTGAAAACCTCATAATGAACTTATGCATGCTTAACATTTTCATAATAAACCCAAGGTTCTTGGGACTAAACGATGACACTAGGATAGAGGATTTCCCTATGAGATTCTTTAGCAAGAATTCTCACCCCTCTCTCGTTTCTTTCCGTTACGTCTTCAGATCGATGGCGTCGTTCGTGATTTTTGTTGACGCACCGTGTGGAGCTGCACTACAATCCCGACATCAGTCTTACCACTTTGAGGGTTGTTGTGCTATGCGTATTTTTGCATATATGGGACGCCCGTTTGCCTTTCCAGTCTCCAGCCATGTTCACCCCGACCTCCCCTTTTGGCGACGATGATCTTTGAGAGGACGCAACCCGTGACGAGCAGAACGTCTGCCGTTCGGCATCACCTGCAAGGCTACCCCGAGTACGTGCCTCGCCCAAGACGTTCGGAGACCGACCCATTAGAGGATCCTTCTCATCCTTTCTCAGAGGGTTCCCCCTCCGTACCCATGGATATCGGATGGGTAGCGAGGAGACGGTGACGCAGCGGAGGTTAGTACGACGTCCGAGATGCGCCCTCATTGTGGCGGGCATGCTCGCCTATCCTTCCGCCTTCACGCATCCGAGGAGCTTGCAGTTCATTGGATATGTACCACCGAGAGATGGGTAGGAGTGTCACCCATGGCTCGAGGGAGGAAGAGTCTTAGTTGGGTATTTATCTTTTGGGGTTGTTTCATGTATTTGTTATCATTTGATATCATTGTATTGCAAGCTCTGCCCACTAGTATGGGTAAGACTTTATGCTTCTGTTATATTTCCGTATGATGTACTAAACTATATTATCTAATGTGATGAGGAATGATGTTTATGATGGATGTGTTCTTTAATGCTTATGTTCTGTATGTTTTATTTATTCTTCCGCTTCACGTTGTTTATGTTACGCGCAAAGGCTCGCACTTTGTTTTATATAAATCATTTCAAAAAAAATTTACCTGTATTTTCCGCTAAGTATTTTGTAAATGAATTTAAAGAGAAGTAATAACTAATAATTAGTCTTGATACGTCCTAGGCGTATTGGGGTTAAATATTAGGGTGTTACATTTTGGTATCAGAGGTTTATTTTATCTAGCCTAAGGATTGGATTGACCATGCTTTAGAAGCATGTTACGGTAGTATGTCATGTGTAGCGCTTAGCTATTAGAGATAAGCTATAGGATAGGCATTCATGACCTTGTCTACTTGTCTGTGCCATGGTAACTAGCTCATTTTGTTTGGAATATTGAGCCTGATCACCTCGATATTTGTTGACTTGTGTGCTTAGGGACCAATGGCACCCAGAAGAGAAATAGGAACGCAAACACCGCCGAACGAGGAGATGAGACGCCGCGGACGCGAAATGGTTAGGGCGATGGAACGCATGTTCGACCGCATGAATCAACCAAGGGACGCTCAAGGTCCCCGCGCGAAGCCGTGGAACAAGCCCGTTTTGGGAGTTCCGCAAGGCTAATCCCCCAACCTTTCGTGGAGCTCTGAATCCCATAAGGCTGATGAGTGGATCAAGAACATGGAAAAGATTTACTCCGTTGTTGCCTGCGAGGAAGGAAAGTCACCTTTGCCTACATGATGGAAGCCGACGCGAATTTTGGTGGACCGGCACTCGAGGCCCTAGAAGCTACGGCGCAGCCATCAATTGGGAGCGTTAAAGACGTACTTCTACGAGAAGTATTTCCCGAAGTCCGTGAAGAACACCAAGGACATTGAATTCATGTAGTTGGTCCAAGGTGGAATGTCTGCGCCCAATATACGGCAAAGTTTGAAGAGTTGATCAAGTTCTCACGGGTTTTCCAAGGGAATCCCGATGAGATATGGAAGTGTGTTATGTTTGAGGCCGTTTGAGGGCTGAACTTAACTTTGCTGCATACATGGAGATTAGGGACATGACCCTAGTCAACAAGTGCCGAATCATCGAAGAAGGGCACAAGAAGATGAGTGCCGCAAGGGTGGATCGTCCCGTGGTTTGGGACCCCAAGCCCCGAAGTTCAAGCCATCGAATCTAACTCAAACGAGGAACCACTACCATCCCTACCAATCCAATCAGTCCAGCATCAGCCACAACAACAAAGAGGACCCAACAATCAACCATCCCGTCCTGTACATACATGTAACTGTTGTTTAAATTGCCATCTTACTGTTGAAAATAAATCTTTTGTCATAGATTTGATTTGTTTACCCTTGAAAGACATAGGAGTAATTCTTGGCATGGATTGGCTTCACGTTAACCATGTGTTGTTAGAGTTATAAAAATCCGTTATTTTTCATCATCCCCCTAGCAAAACTAGTCAAACCTTGAAACTTTATGTAAATTCCGTAGATGTCTTCTGGAGTGGGGAGAAAACTAAGGGATATGTCCTTCTAGCCGCTAGCGAAGTAGACTTTGAAGAACATAGATGATATTCCTATGGTAGAGACCCCGAGGTATTTCCGAATGAGATACCGAGTTTCCTCCGAAGAGAAGTGGAGTTCTCCATCGAGTTAGTTCCGGAACAGGACCTATCTCCATAGCCCCGTACAAGATGTCGCCCTTGGAGCTAAAGGAGTTAAAAACCCAGTTGGAGGAGTTGTTAGAAAAGAGTTTTATCAGACCTAGTGCTTCACCGTGGAGCCCGATTTTGTTTGTTAAGAAAAAGGATGGGAGCATGAGATTATGTATAGATTATAGGCAATTGAATTGTGTAATGGTGAAAATAAATACCCTTTGCCTAGGATTGATGATCTTATGGACCAGTTAAAGGAGCGGTGGTATTCTCCAAGATTGATTTAAGGTCAATACCACCAAATTCGAGTAAGAGATGAGGATATACCTAAAACCGCTTTTAGGACATGGTACGGACACTTTGAGTTCGCCGTGATGTCCTTTGGACTGACAAATGCACCCGGTGTTCATGGACTATATGAATATAATCTTTAGACCCTATTTAGATAAGTTCGTGGTTGTTTTCATAGATGATATACTCATCTATTCAAAGACTCACGAGGAGCATGAAAGTCACCTAAAGTTGGTTTTAGAGGTGTTGAAGGTGAAGAAGTTGTATGCCAAGCTCTCTAAGTGTGAATTCTGGTTGGAAGAAGTGAAGTTTTTAGGACATGTAGTATCAAAAGGAGGTATAGCTGTTAACCCTAGTAAGATAGAAGCGTGATGAATTGGGATAGACCGACCACCGTATCGGAAATACGGAGCTTTTGGGTTTAGCAGGCTATTACCGTAGGTTTATCAAAGGATTTTCCCAGATTGCCCTTCCCTAACCAAGCTAACTAGGAAGAACACCCCGTTTTCATGGAATCCCGATTGTGAAAGGAGCTTCCAAGAGTTAAAGGAAAGGTTGACCTCGACCCCAGTTTTGGTTTTGCCCGACCCCAATGTACCCTTCGAGGTATATTGTGACGCTTCGGAAAGGTTTAGGCTGTGTGTTGATGCAAAATAGGCAAGTGGTAGCCTATGCGTCTAGACAACTCAAGCCTCATAAGGTTAATTACCCTACCCATGACCTAGAGTTAGCCGCCATAGTGTTTGCCTTGAAGATTTGGAGGCATCACTTGTATGGAGTAAGGTTTGAAGTTTTCTCCGATCATAAGAATCTTAAGCATCTCTTTGATCAAAATGAGCTAAACATGAGGCAAAGAAGGTGGATGGAGTTTCTAAAGGACTATGATTTCGGCTTAAGTTACCACCCGGCAAGGCCAATGTGGTTGCCGATGCCTTGAGTCGAAAATCATTACGCTTATCCCACATGATGGTCAAGGAAGTTGAGCTTATAGAGAAGTTTAGGGACATGAATTTGGGGATGTCAATATCAGAAAAGAGTGTGAAGATGTGTCATCTTACAGGAACAAGTGGGTTTAAACAAAGGGTGATGATGGCACAAGTAGAAAATGAGGAGTTTAGGGAGACTTAGGGGTTAAGGCTGGAAAGCTTAAGGGTTTTGAGCAAGGAACCGATGGTTTGTGGAGATTCGAAGGGCGGATATGTGTACCGCAAGATGGTGACCTCTGAGAAAGTATCTTGGAGGAGGCCCATAAGAGCCACTTTACCATCCATCCTGGTGCCACCAAGATGTATCAAGATTTAAAGAATATGTTCTGGTGGCCCGGATTGAAAAGGACGTAGTAGCCTGGGTTAGTAAGTGCTTAGTCTGTCAAAAGTGAAGATTGAGCACCAAAAGCCTTCAGGAATGTTGCAACCTTTGCCTATCCCCGAATGGAAGTGGCATAGTATATCTATGGATTTTGTGACCAGCCTACCCCGAACCCAAGCCGACCATGATGCTATTTGGGTAATAGTGGAGGTTAACCAAGTCGGCCCATTTCCTACCCATCAAGTTAACCTTTTCCCTAGATAAGTTGGCCCAGTTGTACATCCAAGAGATAGTGAGGTTACACGGAGTTCCATCGACGATAATCTCTGAAGAGATCCGCGATTACGTCGCGTTTTTGGGAAGCCTTTCAAAAGGCGTTTGGTTCTAAGTTGTGCTTATGCACGGCTTACCACCCTCAAACAGATGGACAATCAGAAAGGACTATCCAAACCTTGGAGGATATGCTAAGGGCATGTGTTTTGGATAGAAAGGGAGTTGGATAAGTACCGCTTATCGAGTTCGCGTATAACAACAGTTATCATGCGAGTATCAGGATGGCACCGTACGAGGCCTTGTATGGAAGGAAGTGCCAGTCGCCTTTGTGTTGGCATGATCTCTGAGAACAAAGCGTTTTGGGACCGAATGTAGTAAGGGAAACCACAGAGCAAATAAGAATGATCAAGGATAGAATCTTGACTGCTCAAAGCCGACAAAAGAGCTATGCGGACAACGGCGAAGCGTTAGAGTTCCAAGAAGGTGAGCATGTTTTCTTGAGGATAACCCCCACTAGGGAAGGTAGAGCCATGAAAGTCAAGAAATTGAGTCCCCATTTCTTTTGACCTTTTGAAATCCTTCAGAGAGTCGGGTTGCCTATAAAATAGCCCTACCCCCAAATCTGTCAAATCTCCATGACGTCTTTCACGTCTCACATAAGAAAGTATCAATCCGATCCTAGCCATGTGTTAGAACCAGAGCATGTACAGTTAAGGGAGGACCTAACTTTCAATCCCAACCAACAAGGATCGTGGACCGTGGTGTCAAGCAGTTGAGGAATAAGTTCGTTCCTTTGGTGAAAGTCGCGTGGGACGAGACAAGAGAGCACATGGGAGCTTGGAATCCGAGATAAGGACAAGTATCCTGAGCTTTCTAAGGTAACGAATTTCGAGGGTGAAATTCTTTTTAAGGAGGGGAGTAATGTAATACCCTATTTTCTGGATTGAGTACAAATGACCAAAATGCCCCTGAGGTCATTTTTACCCGAAATTAAAGGACAGTTGCCCGGCAATCCTCGAATGGGTTAACTCGATGTTTAGAGGGGATTGCGTTGTTATGAATGATATTCGAGGTGAAATCTCGTTTTCTAAACTTTCGGCTCAAAATGACCAAAATACCCCCGTG
Source organism: Dalbergia oliveri (assembly GCA_030441495.1). Taxonomy (NCBI): domain Eukaryota; kingdom Viridiplantae; phylum Streptophyta; class Magnoliopsida; order Fabales; family Fabaceae; genus Dalbergia; species Dalbergia oliveri. The sequence goes on from JAMLFY010000009.1 coordinate 4,428,070, forward strand.
TCTACACGGGTAAAAGGTGCCGTTTGAGCCCAAAATTTTTCCAGGAAGTTTAGAATGATGTTTTAGAGTAATATTTGATGTTTAGGCGGAAGGTCCTGTAGTTAGTGCAAAATTACCATTTTGCCCCTAGAACAATGTACAATGAGCCTAATGACGCAATTAAGCAAACCTAAGCAATATTAGGCTCTAATCGAAGATTAATTTATTTCGATAATTAATCTAGAGTCAAAATAATTTATTAAGGTTAATTAGAACCTAAGATTGCTTAGTTAAACTCTAATTGCATTCTTTAATTCAAGATTCCTAGTCATGGAATCTTGAATAGTGTTTTCTCTCTCCAATTCCTTAAATTAAGGAATTGTGCCATACCTCATTTGATTAAGAAAATGAATTTAGTTTGTTAATCTAGTAAGACCACTCCCTAATCAAGTCTTGAACAACCTTAATTACCTAATTACCTCACCTAAACACTTTCTTACAACTCCTAACCAAAACCTTAATCAAAGAAACACCTAAACACATCACTAAACCACAATTACATGAACAAATTTCTCTCCCCCTTGGCTGCACAAGGCTGGCCGAATGCTTGGCCCCCATGGAGTGCCACATGTTGCTTGATTTATCACTCAAAGAGCCATGTCTTGCCCATACTTTTGTCCATACCTCACCATGCTTGAACCCATACCCAAAGTCATACCTTGTAAGAAATATTTTTCTCTCTTTCCCTCCATGAGGCCATCGGCCATCTCCCCTAAATCAGCCACCATTGTTGCAAATTTTCTATAAATACCAAGCTTGGAAGAACTTGGTTACACTTTAGAAGCTTTGCCAAGTTCAAGCTTTCTTGCATTTTCTTCCTTTTGCTCTCAATTTCTCTTCATCTTCTTCATCATTCTTCTTCCTCTCAAAGAACCTTGCCACCACCATAAACCACCACAAACAACCATAAACCACCACTACCTCACCTTAAACCATCCCTCAAACACTTAAACTTTCCATTCCCAAGCTTAGAAACTCAAGGAAAAATCATCTTCCTTGAGCTTCCTCTTTGGCCGATCCATCATCACTTCCAAGAGGAGATTTTGTCTTCTCAAACTCTTCAAGAATCAAGCTTTCTTTCTTCCATTTCAAAGACTTCCTTAGGTAGGGGTTGTTTTAAAGTTTTCACTTGTTTTCCTTAAAGAAAGTTCTAGTTTTCTCTTGGTTCAAACTCCTTTCTTCCTTTCTTTTCATTTTCGGCCAAGAGGCCATTTTATGAAAATAACATAAGCTTGATGATGAGGTTTCAAGATAAAGACTTGATGATGTCTTGTGAGAAACCTCTAAAGCTTGAAACAACTTGGTCTTGGACCATACATGCTTGTGTTTTTCTTTCTTTTCCTTGCTTATGCTTTCGAATTTCCTTTCCTTTCTCCCTCAAAAGTTTCAATTTTCTCTTCCTTTTTCTTGGATGATTTCGGTTTCTTTAAGCTTTGTTTCAACAAGGTTTGCTAAAATGAAAAGTAGATCACACAAGTTTTGATAAAGAAAATTAATCCCAAGTTTTCAAAGAGCTCTAAGCTTACCCTTGCCAACCTTAAAGTTGGTCGGCCGTTCTAAGAGTTTTACTCTAGATTGAAGCCCATGAGCAATAAAATAAAGAATATGACTTAGTTCTTATGTGTTTTATTTGGACAAAGTGTTGAGCTTTGTATTTATTTTCTTAAGCTTGATGATGAAGTTCAAACCTTAAGACTTCCTTGAAGTCTAGGTGCTAAGAACTCTAAAGCTTGCCTTATGACACATAATGGGTTGAGGTTTTATTCCTTTAAAGTCTTGCAAAGAGCTCTAGCTAAGATATAAAATAAGATGCATTCATGTTTACTTTATGCCTTGCATAGCATGTTTATTTTGATGTCATCACTAAGTTCTCAAGACTAATTAATTGGACTTGCACTATCATGTTTAAATTTCAAGCTTGCATCTCATGTTTACATTTCAAGTCATCACTTAACCTTAAAGATAATAAAGAGGTTGCATCCCATATTTATTTTATGCTCTCACTTTACTTTCTAATGAAGAATAAAATGAGTGCATATCATGTTTAAAGTTTATGTCATCACCTAAGTCTCCTAAAGCTCAAAGGCTTGCCCAAGTATCCTATGTAAGGTTTTCAAGAAAATATTGGCATTCTTAAAGAAGCCATTTCGGCCTTGTGATGATGATGGACTTAATATGAGTTCCTCTAATCACAAGTGTCCATAGTTTGTGTTTGTAATTTTTCCAAGCTTAGGAGCACCTAAGCAAAATTATGCATAAAATTATATACTTTAAAACTATTTTGCAAGCAAGTTAATTTAGCTATTGACCTTATGTGTAAAGGCATGATTTTAATGAAAGGATTTGAGTTCTAAAAGAGTTTTCAATCCCTAGAATTATTCCAAGAGAAAACTAGTAACTTGTATGCATTTTAATTTACAGGATTATGTGATTTTATGGGCTTATGATTTCGGTTCTGCCCTTCATGATTGGCTGCTGTAAAAATGTTGTTCTAGGGTGTTAAAATGTGTAAAATTATGTTTGAGTGAAGGGAGGATCGATTTAGAGAAGTTAGAAAAGAATAAGTAACTTAAAGGATCAAGAACGAGAATTCTAGAACACCTTAATGCACAAATTTGCAAAACTGTTCCAGCATAATTAATTCAAGTGTAAATGGTTCATAATCAATAGGATATGCATAAAAACCTTTCATAAATGATTAGGTATTAATTACTAAGCTTAAGGTGATGGATGATAAGGACTTAAAATAGGAATTCTAGCACACTTAGACATGGCAAAATGTGAATCTGTCCAAACTAAATTGAGGAAAAGTGAATTATAACTTAGTAAACATTCCTAGGAATCCCTCATAATTGGTTTAGGGATTGATTATGAAGCCTTAGGAGAAGACGGATCTTAAAAAGGGTCACGACGGAGATAGAGCGTAAGTATATGATATTTTTCCCGCCAAACTACATAATGCTGTTTGGAATTTTAAGTTTGCCTAAAACTTAGTGAGAATTTTAAGTAATGATCCCTTAGGTGTTATAAAAATCCTTAGTGAGGAATTAGAATGACCGAAATAAGTTTAAGACCCGAAGTGTCACATAAGATACTATGAGATGAGTGAGCATATTTATGATGATGAACCTCGTGCACACTTATGATGATGTGATTATGATAGTTCCTTGAGCATGAAACTTTATGTGCCAAATTTGATATGGTGATATTGTACGCCAACTTTTACTGTCATTTAGAAATTACCAAATTACCCTAGGTAATTCTTATATAAATTCGAGACCTAACAATCCTCAATAGGAATATAACATTAGAAAAGAAGTTATGAGCAATTCCTGCAAGAGTTGCAAGCCCCGAATTTCTATACGTGTAAAATGACCAAAATGCCCCTGAGGTTATTTTACTCAGAAATGAGGATCGTGGGCCCCACCCATCCTCAAGGGGATGTTTTGAGGATAATAGGGGATTGTTTGTGTTATGTGTGTTAATAGAGGAGAAGAATCTAATTTTGAGTTTCGACGCGAAATGACCAAAATGCCCCTGCCGTTTAACTTCGATTTGCGTGCCGACTTAGCCGAACCTCACTAAAATGTTTTAAAAGGTGTTTTTAAGCTATGATTGGCCATTGGTTAAGTTCGATGGCCCCGGAATTTTTAAGCGAAATGACCATTTTGTCCCTGTCTTTGTAGTTTGCAATTTTGAGATTTTTGATTCGTCTAATGAAACCTAAGCAATATTAGGCTCAAATTAAAGCTTATTAAATTCTAATTACTAATCTAGAGTCAAAATTATTTATTTAGATTGATTAGAACCTAAAATTGCTTAAAACACCCAAATTGCTTAGTAATTCACTTAAGCCCTTAACCGTAAATTCTCTAAATTGCATGAATACCTTGCCTACACCTAAATAATACATGGAACACACAAAATCCTCTTCCACAAGGCTGTAATGGCTGAAATTATTGATTAATAAGTCAGAAAATTATTACACAAAAATCCAAAGAATGAAAACAAAGAATCATGAAAACATGGAAACATGATTCCATGTTTTAAGCCACCAAACAAAATGATTTTTCTTCCTTATTTTTTTCCTCTAATTTTTGGTCAGATTTCCTTCCTTCCTTTGTCCATTTATGAGCTGCAAAATCTCTATAAATAGGCATGCTTGAAGATTGTTTAGATGCTTAGTTCATAACTTACACAAATTCTAGTCTTAGGAGCACCAAAAGCTTTCTTTCTTTCTTTCTCTTGGCCGAATTCTCCCTTCAGCTTTTCAAGGATATTTTGATTCATTTCACTCAAGGAAACCAAGTTCTCTTCCTTTCTTTCAAATCAAATTAGGTAGGGAGGTGTTTCTAAGTTCATTTTATGCTAAGACAAGTTATGTTTCTAGCTCAAAAATGATATTTTCATGAGCTTTCTTTTAAGTTTTCATTTTCAGTTTCTTCTTCCTTTCTTTTTAAAGTATTTCGGCCATATGGCCTAACTTATGATGAGACCATGGTTTGATGATGAGATTCTTGAGTGTTGGTTGCAAAGCTTTCACAAGTTAGATATCTAAAACTTGAAGGTTTCACTAGTTTCCAAAGCTTCTAAAATTTCAGTTTTTCTTTCCTTATTTTCCTTTCATGGTTTTGGCCAAATGGCCTAGGAAGGAATGAAATAATGGCTTGATGATGAGGACCTTGAATATGGGTTGTAAATCCATCACAAGTTAGGCCTCTAAAGCTTGAACATTCCATTTAATGCAAAACTTTAAAGAATAATGTTTTTATCTTGAGGTTTGAATATGAAATATGTATTTTTACTTTGTCTTGCTAAGATACATATATTGGGTTGAAATCATAATTCTCTTAAAGTCTTGAAGGAGCTCTAGTAAAGAGATCAAGTGAACTTGCATCCACGTTTAAGTTTATGCCTTGCATAACCATATTTATTTTATGTCATAACTAAATTCTCAAGAATAAATAAATGAACTTGCATATCTCATGTTTAAATTTCAAGCTTGCATTTCATGTTTAAATTTCAAGTTGTCACTTAATCTCTAAAGATAATAAAGAAGTTGCATCTCATGTTTATTTTATGTTCTCACTTTATTTTATAATGGCTAAAAGAATCAATGCATGGCATGTTTATTTTATGTCATCACCTAAAAATCCTAGAGCTCAAAGACTTGCCTATGAATCATAAGCGAAGAAATGAGATAATTGGAGTTAAAGAATTTATTCTTTAAGAAGTCTTGAGAATTGGAGCTTAAAAAAATGTAATTCTCATCTCCCTCATTGTTAACTACCGCCGCTCTTGCTTAAGATTCTCTTCTCCTCTACTGGTCTTGCGGATTACCGTCAGTTCTTGCATCATGTTTATATTACAAGTTCTTGCATCATGTTTAATTTTCAAGTTATCACCTTAAATCTTAAAGATAAAGAAATGGAATTGCATATCATGTTTATAATTCCAAGCTATCACCTTATAAAGATAAGATTAAAATAAGGTTGCATAGCATGGTAATAATTCTAAGATGTCACCTAAATCTCTAAAGCTCAAGACTTGCTCCTTTTATCTTAAGTGAAAGATTTAATTATGAACATTCTTTCAAGTTATAAATCGGTCTCATGGTTAAGTTAGGCCTAAAGTCCTATGACTTCTTTCAAGTTTAACAAAAAGAATTAGTTTCTAAAGAGTTTTAGGTTTTAAAAATATTTACGGGAAACTAGTATCACATGTATACTTGAAATGTGATTTAAGCAATTATATGAGGTTCATGATTGGCCACTAATATGAGTTTAGTACTACTGTATGATGATGGTTTAATATGTTTGAAGTTGTGATAATTATGGTTTATTGCTAAAGGAATGATTCTATGCATGTTAGAAATAAAACTAGCTTCCTAGAAAACCGTAAAAGCAAGATTTCTAGGACTCTAGAGAATGAAATTTATGCATTCTGTCCAGATCCTTTAGTGGCCTTAAGAACCAGATTTTATTATGTTTAGATAAGGGACAATGATTCATAATTGGTTTAGGAATTAATTTTAGCATCATAGGGAAAGCCGGAATGAGAAAGGTTAAAAACGTAACTTCTAGCATACCTAAAACCTTAAGAACAACTTACTGTTATGCTACCCCATATAGTCTAATAATGTTCTTAAGGCTTATAATTGATGGTAATAAATCCCTTAGATGCATAAGTAATTAGTTTAAGGTTACCCAATTTTAGAGTTCGGTTATTTAAGGAGCTTTACTGTGAGAATTTTAGATGACATCTTTTGACGCTTTGGAATGTAGTTTATATGATGAAGTAATGCCTAGTGAGAATTTGATATTATTGAATGATTTCATGGCTTGCATGTTATAGTTTCTATTGCAAACAATGAGAATGTTCATGCATCTTGATGATTATGATATAACATGTTAAGACTTAATGGTGACTTAAACTTATGAGGAAATGATCCTTTGGACCCATCAGACTATAGGTGGTGAAAGGTGATCCTGAGAAAATGATCCTTTAGACCCATTAGACTATAGATGGTGAAAAGGTGATTCTTGCCCCTAGCCCGTTCTCAAAAGGGTAGAGTGGGATTTTAACTTATCAAAAGGGATAAGTATATGCTAGTGACGACTAGTAAGGTATGAGCTCATAACCTAGATTACTCCCAAAAGGGTGGAGTATAGGGTGGCCCAGGAAAATGATGATGAAAGTAACTTTAAGTCACCTAAGAAACTAAGTAAATGCATTATGTGAATATGATGTTCTACTATGCATAGTATTTATGAGATGATGATGAGAAATATGATGTTCTGCTATGCATAGTATTATGAAATGATAATGAGGAATATGATGTGATTTTATGCATAACTATGTTATTATATATGAAAGGAAAAGTTCATTATAAACATGACATGCTAAGTTTATGATGCATTATAAGACGCATGATTAAAACCGACGAACCTCGGAAGTATATTTTCAAACTTAATAAATCAATCTTAGCATGCTCATTATTTCATAATAACCCCGAGGTTCCTGGGGACGATGATGATGACACAATGCATCATGAGGTGAGTACCCTATTGAGATTCTTTTATAAGTTTCTCACTCCCTCTATTTTTCTTTCCATCTCGTCTTTAGAAAATAAGGAAGCGTTCGTGAATCACATTGAGGCTTTCACCGGGTAGCTGAACTTGATCCTTAGTTTCACTCGTATATTTCAGATATCTATCCCTATCCCTGGAGTGTTATTACTAGGTGCCATTAATGGATGTCCTTCCATCCATATATTATTTATGTTTTGTTAGATTGCCTACACCTAGTCTTATTTTGTTGGTAGGCAAAATATCTATGTGATATGTAATTATGGATGTCATATGATGGAGCCAATATGATGTGTTTCTTCATGATATGTCTATTTGTTTTTTGCTTTATCAATTATCGTTCACGTTATGCGCGACTCACGTTTTCAATTATGTTTAAAAAAAAATGGCTCGTAATTTCACTAAGTATTTTCAAAGTATGATGAAAGAACTGAAGCAAAGAGTAAAGTCTAGTAATTAATCAGATACAACCTAGGTGTATTGGGTTAATTATTAGGGTGTTACATTTTGGTATCAGAGGTTTCGTTCTATGAAGATTGGACCGGCTATGCTTTTAAAGCATAATACGTTAGAAATGTCATGTGTAAATGTTTATCATTAGGATGAGCTTGAGGATTAGAGATGCATGACTGCTGTATGTTGCACGTGCCATGGTAACTTGCTCACTTTGCATGGAATATTGAGCCTGATCACCTCAGTGTTGCCGTTTTGTGTGTATAGGGACCAATGGCACATCGACAGAACTAGGAACGCGCACAGAATAACCAGACAATGAAACCGCGAAGCACTCCGCGATGTGGCAAGGACAATGAGAATGATGATGGATCGAATGGATCAAGATCGCCAAGCTAATGCGAATCAAGGCCATGAGATTCCCGAACATGCTCGTTTTGGGGTTTCAGGCGAACCCACCAGTTCAAGGGGACCCTCAATCCAAATGTTGCAGAAGAATGGATTCGGAATATTGAGAAAGTCTTTGCTGTAGTCCCATGCTCAGGAGTAGAAGGTTACTTTTGCCACCCATATGCTCGAGGGTGATGCCCTTTGGTGGACAGGTGCTTGAAGACTCTTGGAGGCGACCGACGTGGACATTGATTGGGAGTTATTTAAGGTCCATTTTTATGAGAAGTATTTCCTAGAGTTAGTTAAAATGCCAAGGACATTGAGTTCATGCAACTTGTGCAAGGAAACATGAATGTAGCCCAATACACTGCCAATTTGAGGAACTCATTAAGTTCTCAAGGATGTACCAGGGTAACCCGACGAGTATTGGAAATGCATTAAATACGAGTCAGGGTTAAAGGCAGAAGCTTAATGTGGCAGTTGCACATTTGGAGATTAGGGATTTCTCTACCTAGTTAACAAATGCCGCATCATTGAAGAAGGGCAGAAAGTTGAGCACCTCAAGGTCTGATAATATCACCAAGAAGCTGACACCTCAAGGTCAGCAATTCAAGAGGCAAATCGACCCCCATTCCACCTCAATCGAAACCCCAAGGTCCACAAAGGAACTTTCAACAAGGAAGGCCGAACAACAACAACAACCGCTATAACAAATACAACAACAACCCCAACAACAATCACAACAACAACAATAACAACAACAACAAGGGGAAAGCACCACAAGAGGTCCAGGACCTCCACGACCCCCACCATCCATGGAATGTCCCAAGTGCGGCAAGAATCATGGAAGCATGCCATGTCGAGCCGGAACAAATGTTTGCTACCGTGAAAACCAGGCCACTACTCTCGAGAATGCAGAGAGAGGAACCCGTCAACCCCCAATCCCAAGCCGCAATACCAAGGAAGGGTCTTTACCGTTAATGAAGAAAAACAAGTCACGGAATCTCGTGGAAGGTAAGTGTAATATGTATGGTAGAAACTTAATTGTACTTATGATTCTGCGCTTCCCATTCTTTTATCTCCCACTCATGTGTTAAAACCCTTAACTTGCATATAACTGAGCTTCCTTTTGACCTTATTGTTTCTACCCTACTAAAACCCGTTAGGACTTGTAAATGTTGTTTAGATTGCCATTTTGTTATTGAGAATAGATCATTTGTTTTAGATCTCATTTGCTTACCCATGCAAGGTTTAGATGTGATTCTTGGCATGGATTGGCTTGAAGCCAACCGTGTACTGTTAACCTCTATGAGAAAACCATTACTTTTCTTCCTGTTCCCATTAAACCTAAGAAACCCATAAGTCTTTACATAACGTTGTAGAAATGGACTTGTAAGGGTGAGAGTAAAGGTTATATTTTCCTAGCCGCTAGTGATGTAGACTTTGAGCAAAGTATCGATGAGATACCGATAGTAAGAAATTATCCCGAAGTATTTCCAGAATGAGATACCAGAGTTTCCCCCAAGAGAGAAATAGAGTTTTCCATAGAATTGCTTCCGGTGCAGGTCCCATATCCATAGCCCCATACAGGATGTCCCCATTAGAGTTGACCGAGTTGAAAGCTCAATTGGAGGATTTATTGGAGAAAAAGTTTGTTAGACCTAGTGCGTCACCTTGGGGAGCCCCTGTGTTGTTTGTGAAGAAAAAGGATGGGAGTATGAGGATGTGTGTTGACTATAGGCAATTGAATAAAGTGACAGTGAAGAACAAATACCCTTTGCCTAGGATAGATGACTTGATGGACCAGCTTAAGGTGCAACATGTTTTCTAAGATTGATTTGAGGTCAGGTTACCACCAGATTAGGGTGAGAATGAAGATATACCAAAACGGCCTTTCGTCCATACGGCCATTTTGAGTTTGTAGTAATGTCCTTTGGATTAACCAATGCTCCAGCAATTTTATGGATTACATGAATAGGATCTTTAGACCCTATTTAGATCAGTTTGTGGTTGTCTTTATAGATGACATTCTCATCTACTCTAAGACCCACGAGGAGCATGAACGCCACCTAACCATAGTACTGGAAATCCTAAGGAAAAGAAACTATATGCCAAGCTTTCTAAGTGTGAATTCTGGTTGGATGAGGTGAAATTTTTAGGGCATGTAGTATCTAAGAAAGGAATTGCTGGAGATCCTAGTAAGGTGGAAATTGTAAACTGGAAAGACCAACCACGGAACTAAAGTAAGGAGCTTCTTAGGTTTAGCTGGTTATTACCGTCGGTTTATCAAGGGATTTTCCCAGATTTCCCTTCCTCTGACTAAGCTAACTAGGAAAAACACCTCTTTTTCATGGACCCCGAGTGTGAAAAGAGCTTTCAAGAGCTGAAACACAAGCTAACCTCAACCCTTGTTTTAGTGTTACCGACCCCAATGTGCCTTTCGAAGTGTACTGTGATGCTTCGAGGAAGGGTTTGGGTTGTGTACTGATAGGATAGGCAAGTGGTGGCCTATGCATCGAGGCAACTCAAGCCACATGAGGCAAATTACCCCACCCATGACCTTGAGTTAGCCGCGTCGTGTTTGCTCTAAAGATTTGGAGACACCATTTATACGGAGTGAGGTTTGAGGTGTTTTCTAATCACAAGAGTTTGAAATATCTCTTTGATCAAAAAGAGCTAAACATGAGGCAAAGAAGGTGGATGGAGTTTTTAAAAGATTATGATTTCGGGTTAAACTATCATCCAGGTAAAGCTAATGTTGTAGCTAATGCCCTAAGTAGGAAATCCTTACAAGTGTCCCGTTGATGGTGAAAGAGATTGAGTTAATTGAGCAATTTAGAGACCTCAACCTAGGAATGACCTTGACCACTAAGGGCATAAGAGCTTGTCACCTTAGTGTGACGAGTGAATTCAAGGAAAGAATTGCTCAAGCCCAAAGGAAAGATACAGAATTTCAAGAGACCTTAAGGAGGAAGAGCTATAAGTTGAAAGGTTTTACCCAAGGGAATGATAGTTTATGGAGGTTTGAAGGTCGTATATGTGTACCTGCTAGTGGTGACCTCCGAAAGGATATTTTGGAGGAAGCCCATAAGAGTCATTTCACCCTCCATCCTAGTGCCACCAAGATGTATCAAGATTTGAGGAAGATGTTCTGTGGCCTGGATTGAAAAAGGATGTGTGCACATGGGTGAATAAATGCTTGGTATGTCAAAAGGTGAAGATTGAGCACCAAAGACCCTCTGGAATGTTGCAACCCCTATCAATCCCCGAGTGGAAGTGGGATAGTATCTCCATGGATTTTGTAACTGGACTACGAGAAACCAAGCGAATCATGACGCCATTTGGGTAATAGTGGATCGTTGACTAAGTCAGCCCACTTTTTACCTATTAAGGTGACTTATTCCTTGGATAGGTTAGCACACTTATATATTCAGGAGATAGTAAGGTTACACGGAGTACCGTCGATGATAATCTCTGATCGAGATCCGCGATTCACGTCACGGTTTTGGGAGCCTTTCAGAAGGCGTTTGGTTCAAAGCTGTGTTTAAGACGACTTATCACCCCCAAATGGACGGTCAATCTGAAAGAACTATCCAAACTTTGGAGGACATGTTGAGGGCATGTGTTTTAGATCAAAGAGAGAGTTGGGATAAGTACCTATTATTGATTTGCATATAACAACAGTTATCATGCAAGTATCGGTATGGCACCATACGAGGCCCTCTATGGACGGAAGTGTCAATCACCTCTATGTTGGTATGAGCCCGAGAGCAAAGTCTACTTGAACCAATATTGTGAGGGAAACAACGGAACAAATTAAGAAAATTAGGGATAAAATTCTTACCGCTAAAGTCGACAAAAAAATGCGGACAAGCGGCGAAAACCGCTAGATTTTCAAGAAGGGGACCATGTGTTCCTAAGAATCACCCCACCACATGCATAGGACGAGCAATGAAAGTAAAGAAATTGAGCCCAGATTTCTTGGCCCGTTTGAAATCCTTAGCAAAGTAGGATCCGTAGCCTACCGTATAGCCCTTCCCGAGTCTGTCCAACCTTCATGATGTTTTCCATGTCTCCCAGTTAAGGAAATATCATTCTGACCCAAGTCATGTACTAGAGCCAGAACATGTACAATTAAGAGATGACCTAACGTTTAACTTACCACCCACGAGAATCGTTGACCAAGGAGTTAAGCAATTAAGAAATAAGGCCGTACCTTTGATCAAAGTAGCATGGGGACGAGGTGAAACCGAAGAAGTTACATGGGAGCTGGAATTGGACATGCAAGCACAATACCCCGAACTTCTAGGAACGAATTTCGAGGGCGAAATTCTTTTAAGGAGGGAGTATTGTACGCCCAACTTTTACTGTCATTTAGAAATTACCAAATTACCCTAGGTAATTCTTATATAAATTTGAGACCAAACAATCCTCAATAAAGGAATATAACATTAGAAAAGAAGTTATGAGCAATTCCTGCAAGTCGCAAACCCCAATTTCTATACGTGTAAAATGACCAAAATGCCCCGAGGTTATTTTACTAGAAAATGAGGATCGTGGGCCCCCATCCTCAAGGGGATGTTTTGAGGATAATAGGGATTGTTTGTGTTATGTGTGTTAATAGAGGAGAAGAATCTCAATTTTGAGTTTCGACGCGAAATGACCAAAACGCCCCGCCGTTTAACTTCAATTGCGTGCCGACTTGAGCCCGAACCTCACTAAAATGTTTTAAAAGGTGTTTTTAAGCTATGATTAACCATTGGTTAAGTTCGAATGGCCCCGGAATTTTAAAAAATGACCATTTTGCCCCTCTTTGTAGTTTTGCAATTTTTGAGATTTTTGATTCGTCTAATGAAACCTAAGCAATATTAGGCTCAAATTAAAGCTTATTAAATTCTAATTACTAATCTAGAGTCAAAATTATTTATTTAGATTGATTAGAACCTAAAATTGCTTAAAACACCCAAATTGCTTAGTAATTCACTTAAGCCCTTAACCGTAAATTCTCTAAATTGCATGAATACCTTGCCTACACCTAAATAATACATGGAACACACAAAATCCTCTTCCACAAGGCTGTAATGGCTGAAATTATTGAGTAATAAGTCAGAAAATTATTACACAAAAATCCAAAGAATGAAAACAAAGAATTATGAAAACATGGAAACATGATTCCATGTTTTAAGCCACCAAACAAAATGATTTTTCTTCCTTATTTTTTTCCTCTAATTTTTGGTCAGATTTCCTTCCTTCCTTTGTCCATTTATGAGCTGCAAAATCTCTATAAATAGGCATGCTTGAAGATAGTTTAGATGCTTAGTTCATAACTTACACAAATTCTAGTCTTAGGAGCACCAAAAGCTTTCTTTCTTTCTTTCTCTTGGCTGAATTCTCCCTTCAGCTTTTCAAGGATATTTTGCTTCATTTCACTCAAGGAAACCAAGTTCTCTTCCTTTCTTTCAAATCAAATTAGGTAGGGAGGTGTTTCTAAGTTCATTTTATGCTAAGACAAGTTATGTTTCTAGCTCAAAAATGATGTTTTCATGAGCTTTCTTTTAAGTTTTCATTTTCAGTTTCTTCTTCCTTTCTTTTTAAAGTATTTCGGCCATATGGCCTAGCTTATGATGAGACCATGGTTTGATGATGAGATTCTTGAGTGTTGGTTGCAAAGCTTTCACAAGTTAGATATCTAAAACTTGAAGGTTTCACTAGTTTCCAAAGCTTCTAAAATTTCAGTTTTTTCCTTATTTTCCTTTCATGGTTTCGGCCAAATGGCCTAGGAAGGAATGAAATGATGGCTTGATGATGAGGACCTTGAATATGGGTTGTAAATCCATCACAAGTTAGGCCTCTAAAGCTTGAACATTCCATTTAATGCAAAACTTTAAAGAATAATGTTTTTATCTTGAGGTTTGAATATGAAATATGTATTTTTACTTTGTCTTGCTAAGATACATATATTGGGTTGAAATCATAATTCTCTTAAAGTCTTGAAGGAGCTCTAGTAAAGAGATCAAGTGAACTTGCATCCATGTTTAAGTTTATGCCTTGCATAACCATATTTATTTTATGTCATAACTAAATTCTCAAGAATAAATAAATGAACTTGCATATCTCATGTTTAAATTTCAAGCTTGCATTTCATGTTTAAATTTCAAGTTGTCACTTAATCTCTAAAGATAATAAAGAAGTTGCATCTCATGTTTATTTTATGCTCTCACTTTATTTTATAATGGCTAAAAGAATCAATGCATGGCATGTTTATTTTATGTCATCACCTAAAAATCCTAGAGCTCAAAGACTTGCCTATGAATCATAAGCGAAGAAATGAGATAATTGGAGTTAAAGAATTTATTCTTTAAGAAGTCTTGAGAATTGGAGCTTAAAAAAAAAATGTAATTCTCATCTCCCTCACAAGTCCTGTGGACTACGCCGCTCGTTGCTTAAGATTCTCTTCTCCCTCACTGGTCTTGTGCGGATTACCGCCTTCAGTTCTTGCATCATGTTTATATTACAAGTTCTTGCATCATGTTTAATTTTCAAGTTATCACCTTAAATCTTAAAGATAAAGAAATGGAATTGCATATCATGTTTATAATTCCAAGCTATCACCTTATAAAGATAAGATTAAAATAAGGTTGCATAGCATGGTAATAATTCTAAGATGTCACCTAAATCTCTAAAGCTCAAGACTTGCTCCTTTTATCTTAAGTGAAAGATTTAATTATGAACATTCTTTCAAGTTATAAATCGGTCCCATGGTTAAGTTAGGCCTAAAGTCCTATGACTTCTTTCAATTTTAACAAAAAGAATTAGTTTCTAAAGGAGTTTTAGGTTTTACAAATATTTTACGGGAAACTAGGATCACATGTATACTTGAAATGTGACTTAAGCAATTATATGAGGTTCATGATTCGGCCACTAATATGAGTTTAGCACTACTGTATGATGATGGTTTAATATGTTTGAAGTTGTGATAATTATGGTTTATTGCTAAAGGAATGATTCTATGCATGTTAGAAATAAAACTAGCTTCCTAGAAAACCGTAAAAGCAAGATTTCTAGGACTCTAGAGAATGAAATTTATGCATTCTTTCCAGATCCTTTATGGCCTTAAGAACCAGATTTTATTATGTTTAGATAAGGGACAATGATTCATAATTGGTTTAGGAATTAATTTTAGCATCATAGGGAAAGCCGGTAATGAGAAAGGGTTAAAAACGTAACTTCTAGCATACCGTAAAACCTTAAGAACAACTTACGTCTATGCTACCCCATATAGTCTAATAATGTTCTTAAGGCTTATAATTGATGGTAATAAATCCCTTAGATGCATAAGTAATTAGTTTAAGGTTACCCAATTTTAGAGTTCGGTTATTTAAGGGAGTTTACCTTGAGAATTTTAGATGACATCTTTTGATGCTTTGGAATGTTAGTTTATATGATGAAGTAATGCCTAGTGAGAATTTGATATTATTGAATGATTTCATGGCTTGCATGTTATAGTTGCTATTGCAAACAATGAGAATGTTCATGCATCTTGATGATTATGATATAACATGCTAAGACTTAATGGTGACTTAAACTTATGAGGAAATGATCCTTTGGACCTATCAGACTATAGGTGGTGAAAAGGTGATCCTAGAAAATGATCCTTTAGACCCATTAGACTATAGATGGTGAAAAGGTGATTCTTGCCCCCTAGCCCGTTCTCTCAAAAGGGTAGTTCGGATTTTAACTTATCAAAAGGGATAAGTATATGCTAGTGACGACTAGTAAGGTATGAGCTCATAACCTAGATTACTCCCAAAAGGGTGGAGTATAGGGTGGCCCAGGAAAATGATGATGAAAGTAACTTTAAGTCACCTAAGAAACTAAGTAAATGCATTATGTGAATATGATGTTCTACTATGCATAGTATTTATGAGATGATGATGAGAAATATGATGTTCTGCTATGCATAGTATTATGAAATGATGATGAGGAATATGATGTGATTTTATGCATAACTATGTTATTATATATGAAAGGAAAAGTTCATTATATACATGACATGCTAAGTTTATGATGCATTATAAGACGCATGATTAAAGGACGACCTCTAAAGTATATTTTCAAACTTAATAAATCAATCTTAGCATGCTCATTATTTCATAATAACCCCGAGGTTCCTGGGGACGATGATGATGACACAATGCATCATGAGGTGAGTACCCTACTGAGATTCTTTTTATAAGTTTCTCACTCCCTCTATTTTTCTTTCCATCTCGTCTTCAGAAACAGAAGGAAGCGTTCATGAATCACATTGAGGCTTTCACCGGTAGCTGAACTTGATCCTCTAGTTTCACTTGTATATTTCAGATATCTATCCCTATCCCTGGAGTGTTATTACTAGGTGCCATTAATGGATGTCCTTCCATCCATATATTATTTATGTTTTGTTAGATTGCCTACACCTAGTCTTATTTTGTTGGTAGGCAAAATATCTATGTGATATGTAATTATGGATGTCATATGATGGAGCCAATATGATGTGTTTCTTCATGATATGTCTATTTGTTTTCCGCTTTATTTCGATTATCGTTCACATTATGCGCGACTCACGTTTTCAATTATGTTTAAAAAAAATGGCTCATAATTTCACTAAGTATTTTCAAAGTATGATGAAAGAACTGAAGCAAAGAGTAAAGTCTAGTAATTAATCAGACAGCCTAGGTGTATTCGGTTAATTATTAGGGTGTTACAATATGATGAAATGTTGTGTTTGAGATGCATAATGTTTCGAAAATATGAATGAAATTGAGAAATATGCTCATGTGAACTAGAAAGTATTGCAATGAGAAAGTTCCATGAAATGATGCATGTGAATGAAATTATGTGGCATGACTCAATTTGAGGAAATTCGAGAGTGGCGTCATGCCGCGAATTTTCGTCAAATTTGAGGGATAAAAAGAAAGTTTTTGAGAAATATGAAGTTTAAAGTTATATGCCGAGACGCATTCTCCTTCCTGAAGAGAAAGTAAATCCGGGGGTATGGACGTCGAGCCATACCGAGCACAAGTCGTCTGGCTTAACCAGTCGATGCGTTTCGAAGAATGAAAGTATGATGTTTAAGGTGACACACCGAGACGTACTTCTCCTTCTGAGGAGAAGGTAAAACCGTGAGGGCATAGACATTAGCCCTGCAAGCGGACAAAGTCATTGGCTCTAACCAGTCGATGCGTTTTGAAGAAGGAAAAAGTCCTATGATGGGTGATCCTTAGGCCCCCTACCCGTACTCCGGGAGTTTGGATTATGATGATTATGATGAATATGTTTATGATTCGCTTATCAAGAGGATAAGTAAGAACTAGTGACGACTAGTTAAGGTATGAGCTCATAGCCTAGTTTAAGGGGTGCGGTTACTATATTATTGGTGTCACAAGTATGAGAAAAGGAAAGATGTTCAAGAGAAAAGTTACATGCCACTTATATGTTTATTGATAATTGTTTGATTTACCTAAAGTACCTCATGCATCCATGAACTATTATGTTGCATACATGTATTAAGAATCATTATAAAAGACATGGACCTTGGATAAATACCTTTGTGAAAACCTCATAATGAACTTATGCATGCTTAACCTTTTCATAATAAACCCAAGGTTCCTGGGACTTAAACGACGACACTAGGATAGAGGATTTCCCTAATGAGATTCTTTAGCAAGAATTCTCACCCCTCTCTTTCTTTCCGTTACGTCTTCAGATATCGATGGTGTCATTCGTGATTTTTGTTGACGCACCCGTGTGGAGCTTGCACTACAATCCGGACCATCAATCTTACCACTTTGAGGGTTGTTGTGCTATACGTATTTTTGCATATATGGGACGCTCGTTGCCTTTCCAGTTCCAGCCAGTGTTCACCCGACCTCCCATTTTGGCGACGATATGATCTTTGAGAGGACGCAACCCCGTGACGAGAGAACGTCGCGTCCATTCGGATCTCAGGATGCAAGGCTACCCAGTACGTGCCTCGCCCGAGACGTTCGGAGACCGACCCATCAGAGGATCCCCCTTTCTCATCCTTTTTCTGAGGGTTCTGCCCGCCATACCCATGGATATCGGAATGGTAGCGAGGAGACGTGATGCACCGGAGGTTAGCACGACGTCCGAGATGCGCCCTCATCGTGGCAGGCATGCTCGCCCATCCTTCCGCCTTCATGCATCCGAGGAGCTTGCACAGCTCATTGGATATGTACCACCGAGGGATGGGCGTCACCCATGGCTCGAGGGAGGAGAGTCTTAGTTGGGTATTTGTCTTTTGGGGGTTGTTTCATGTATTTGTTATCATTTGATATCATTGTATTGCAAGCTCTGCCCACTAGTATGGGTAAGACTTTATGCTTCGTTATATTTCTATTATGATATACTAAACTATATTATCTAATGTGATGAGGAATGATGTTTATGATGGATGTATTCTTTAATGCTTATGTTCTGGATATTTTATTTATTCTTCCGCTTCACGTTGTTTATGTTACGCGCAAAGGCTCGCACTTCGTTTTATATAAATCATTTCAAAAAAAAATTTACCTGTATTTTCCGCTAAGTATTTTGTAAATGAATTTAAAAGAAGTAATAACTAATAATTAGTCTTGATACGTCCTAGGCGTATTGGGGTTAAATATTAGGGTGTACACCGCATGT
Organism: Dalbergia oliveri; assembly: GCA_030441495.1. Taxonomy (NCBI): domain Eukaryota; kingdom Viridiplantae; phylum Streptophyta; class Magnoliopsida; order Fabales; family Fabaceae; genus Dalbergia; species Dalbergia oliveri. The sequence continues at coordinate 4,446,726 of JAMLFY010000009.1, forward strand.
TGGGTGGATTTTGGTGACCATAATGAGGGTGGGAAAATGGAAAAAGTTATGAAAGGAACTCATGGACTTCAAGTATGAAAAAGGAAAAGACACACATGCATATGTTTCGTTGATGTTTCATTGATGCTTTGATTAAGTGATATGTGTTATCTACGTGTACTGTCATATTGCTATGCATACATAAAATATCCGCTGCATTCATACCATGAAGACTCATGCTAAAAGGAACCTACTTCGGATAATAAGATTTGAGAAATTAAAATTGAACCTCTACATATATACCTCTTTCATAGTGAAATCCGAAGTGGCTGGGCACGATGATGACACTTGTGTTAAAGTTGGAGAGCCCTACGAGAATCTTGTATAAGTATTCTCACCCCTTTTGTCTTTCCCTCCCGTGTCGTCTCCAGACGGATTGATGCGGATGTTCTTGATTTTCCTTGAAGCGAGACATAGGAGTTACGCATATCGATTAGAGGCACAATGGAAGCTTGAAGACTAGTCTAGCCTATTTATAATTATGTTTAGCGTTAGTTAACCATGCTTGATGTATTTAGTATCTTGAGGTGTCCTTATATTCATAAGGGCATCGTTGTTTTGTTATGATTATAATATAATACTACAAGTTATATTGTGTTTATTCTGTGGTTTATTTATGACGTTATGGTGATGTATACTTGGTTGTTATATTTATTGTTTAGTAGTCGGTCCTATGCACATGCGCGGCTTGCATTTTAAGTCTTCAATTCAAAAAGAAAAAAATTTAGTCATATTTTTAGTACTCGTATTTTAAAGAAAGCCAAGTCAAGTTCTGAAACGAAGACGTAACCGCTAATAAATAGCCAAATGCGACTCGAGCATATTAGGTGAAAGTTAGGGTGTTACATTTTTAGGGTGTTCTAGACCCAAAATGATATTTTTATGTTCGCTATTTACCGCCTGGGTGGTCCCTTGCCACTTTGGCGCACGACTTACTCTCGTTTACCACCCTGGGCGGTCACACCACCGCCCAGGACCATATGACCGCCTGGGCGGTCTCTAGAAGCTCCAACACTGACTCTCTATTAACCGCCGGCACCATAGGACCGCCTGGGCGCTCCAGGAAGCTCCAGATGCTCCAATACGGTGTGTATTAGACGGACTATCCCACTACTCACTTATTTTTACTTCCATTAACTTTAAAACATAAATGTAAATAAGGAAACACCCCCCATTTGGATTCAAATAAAATATCAAAAAAATCAAAACCCCAACAAATCAAAATCCAATTTTTGGATTTTAGTTCAAGTTCAGGAATTTCCAACAATTTATAAACCTTTGGGCTAAAGATGAAATGTCTAGAGGTTCCATAAAATTCATTAAAAATCATTCTTCAATTTGTCTATCTCCAAAGAACAATTACCGGGACTTTTGATCCCAGGAAAATGGTTCTACTATATAGCCCTCCAAGGGCGTGTAGGGTTAGACTTAGTGAAATTCAGGACCCGTATGAACTTGCTGAGGGTAAACTGGCACCTCTTTAATTCGAAAATTTCTAACCCTTTTTATTTAACCTAGGGTATTACATACTCCCCCTTTAAAAGATTTGGTCCCTAAATCTAAAGGCATACCTGAAGGAGGAAAGAGATGTGGGTATTTCACCCTGATAGGTTCCTTGGGTTCCCATGTGGCTTCCGCATCTAATGATTTCTCCAAATTACTTTTATTGAGGGTACCTCCTTTGAGTGGAGTTTCTTAATCTGACCGTCTACTATGGCTATTGGCCCCTCCTCATAAGATAAACTCTCATCAACTTGAACTGCGGATGGGGTAAGCACATGAGACTGGTCTGGCATATATTTTCTGAGCATGCTGACATGAAAGACAGGGTGGATAGCGACAAGCTTGGAGGCAATCCGAGTTGTAGGCTACCGTTCCCACTCTTTCCAAGATTTCAAATGGTCTAATGTAATGAGGACTTAACTTTCCTCGCTTGCCAAATCTCAATACTCTTTTTATGGGGGACACCTTTAGGAACACATGATCACCCACAGCGAACTCCAACTCTAAACCGATTATAAGCATAAGTCTTCTGGGACTAAGCTACTAATAACCTTTCCTTGATCAATCATACCTTCTCTAGAGTCTCTTAGACTAGGTCTTGGAGCTTTAGCTTCTCCAAGTTCAAACCATCCAATAGGGACCTGAACGTATTCCATATAATGCCTCGAATGGTACCATCTGAATACTGGCTTGATAGCTATTATTATAAGCAAACTCTATAAGTGGCAAATGATCGCACCAACTTCCATCAAAGTCTAAAACACATGCTCTAAGCATATCCTCCAAGGTCTGAATTGTCCTCTTTGACTAACCATCTCCCTGGGATGAAAGGCTGTGGTTAAATTCACCCTAGTTCTGAGCCTCTTGAAATGCTTTCCAAAATCTTGAAGTAAATTGGATATAATAAACATCGACACCCCGTGAAGTCTAACAATCTCGTTAATGTATAGCCCATACTGAGTGGTGCTAAAACTTGTCTTCACTTGGTAGGAAGTGAGCTGACTTAGTCATCCTATCAACAATCACCCAGATAGAATCAAAGCCTTTAATGGTTCCAGGTAACCGACAACAAAATCCATGGTTATCCTCTCTCATTTCCATTCTGGAATCTCTATCTTCTGAAGCAATCTTACAGGTCTCGATGTTCGACCTTAACTTGATGACACACTAAACATCGCGCCACAAAGTCACCTATATCTTTCTTCATACCTTCCCACCAGGACAATTGTTTAAGATCATGGTACATCTTAGCTGAACCTGGGAGCAGGCTGCACTATGGGATTCTTCCATCACTTTCCTTTTTAACCTACCAACATTGGGCACACATAACCGACCTCCAAAACGTAACACACCCTCTTCATCCACTAAAAACTCATGATTTTCTCCTTTACGCACCTCTTTCATTATCTTAGCTAGCTTAGGATCTTCTCTCTGCCACCTTAATCCTCACTAGGGTTGACTGCACCTAATGTGAGCAAAAAAGGCCCCTGAGTCATCTATGCCAAACTGAACTCCTTCTGCTTCTAGTTTATAGATGTCCCTGATCAAAGGTTTCCTTACTGGTGCTATATGAGCCAAACTACCCATGGACTTTCTACTTAAGGCATCTGCTACTACATTAGCTTTACCTGGATGATAAGAAATTGTACAATCATAGTCTTTTAACAATTCCATCCACCTTCGTTGTTGAGATTTAGATTTTTTTGCTGAAAGATGTACTTTAAGCTTTTGTGATCTGTGAAAATCTCACAAGTCGCCCCATACAAATAATGTCTCCAGATCTTCAGAGCAAAGACTACCTGCCGCCATTTCTAAATCATGAGTAGGATAATTCGTTCATGCCTCTTGAGTTGTCTCAAAGCATAAGCTACCACTCGGCCATGCTCCATAAGGACACAGCCAAGTCCTACTCTAGAGACATCAGGAAATAGTAAAATCATCCGTACCTGAAGGTAATACTAATACCGAGGCAGGAGTCAAACAAGTCTTCAGCTTTTAAGCTCTCACAAGCGCTGAACATTGAAACTTAACATTCTTCTAGGTCAGCGGTCCGGGCTGACTTGGAAAAATCCTTAACAAACCGTCCTAATAACCCGCCATTCCCAAGAAACTACGAATCTCTGATACCATAGAAGGTCTTGGCCATTGTTGAACTGCCTCAACCTTCTTTGGGTCTACCTTGATACCATCCTTAGACACTATATGCCCCAGGAATGCCACTGTTCTATCCAGAATTCACATTTAGAAAACTTAGCATATAAATGATGTTCTCAATGTTTGCAACACGATTCTAAGGTAATGCTCATGTTCCTCTGTGCTTCTGGAGTATACCAAAATATCATCAATGGAAACAATCACAAAATGATCTAGGAAGGGCCTGAAACTCTATTCATCAAGTCCATGAAGGCTCAGGGGCATTAGTCAACCTGAAAGACATCACAAGGAATTCATAATGTCTGGAGCATGTCCTGAAAGCCGTCTTGGGTATATCCTCATCCTTGATCTTCAATCATGAATACCCAGAACCTAGATCGATCTTAGAAAACATCTGCCCCCTGAAGCTGATCAAACAAATCATCTATACGAGGCAATGGGTACTTATTTTTAACTGTTACTTTGTTCACTTAGAATCTATACACATTCTCAGGGATCCATCTTTCTTCTTTACAAATAAGACCGGAGTACCCAAGGCGAAGTACTCGGTCAAATAAATCCCTTATCCAGCAACTCTTGTAATTGTTTCTTCAACTCCTGTAACTCCGTCGAGGCTATACGGTCTGGGTATTGAAATAGGCCTGGTTCCCGCTAAGCACTATTTCGAATTCTATTTCCCTTTCCGATGGCAAGCCTAGTAAATCCTCTGGGAACACATCAGGAAATTCAAAAACCACAAGAACTGACTCTATAGTTGGCACATGCACTTCTACATCCTTAATTGATGCCAAGAACCCATAGCCCCCTCTATCCATAAGTTTCAAAGCACTCATGGACGAAATTAAACTTGTCAGAACTCTAATAGCTAACACCCTTAAACTCTTGAAATCTATCTCAGGAGTATCAAACTTTACAGACTTGCTATAGCAATCCACCATAGCATGGCATGAAGCTAACCAATCCATGCCCATAATGACATCAAAGTCCGACATATCCAATATGTGTAAATCAGCATAAGTTTCCATATCACCAACCTTGATTTCACACTTTTCATATACTAATTGAACTAAGAAGGGTCCCCTGGTATCCTACTAAGAAAGGCTTTTCTACACTAAAACCCTCTCAAATCGTATGGCAAAGAACGGAGATACATATGAGTAAGTAGATCCAGGGTCAATCAAAGCGAAAGCATCAAAAGTAAAGACTTTGATAATACCTGTCACCACATCTTTAGAAGCGCTGCATCCTGTCTTGTCAATGCGTACAATTGGGGCTTGCCCCCGTGACTCTGACCTCTCGACTGAACCTCTACCATTGAGGCCCTTTCTCTAGGGCCTCTACCTCCAGGACCCCTACCAATTGGGGTAAGAGCCACCCTGGGTCGTTGAATAGAAAGACTAACTGAAGGGTAGAGTTTGCTGACCCCTGACCGGATGTCCCCTGCCTAAATGGGCACTCTGCATGCTTGTGGCCCTGTTGGCCGCAATTATAGCATGCATATATGCCAACACAGGCACCCAAGTGTCGCCTACCACAAGTCAAACGGAAAACTCTGAACTGATGCTTACCAAAATACCAACTTGCCTCCTCTGCTTTGACTCTGAAAAATGTAGGTCGCACTTGGGTGGGATCTAAAAGCAACCTACCACGGGAACCGCCGCTGGCTCTGCTCTCTGGCTAGATCCTCTACTACTACCAGGTCCTCTAAAATGTGCCATGAGTCCTAGCCTTCTTGCTACTCAGAAACCTCTCCCTTGGCTAGTCCCTCCTTTAACCCAATAGTGGTATCCACGATCTAAGCATAATCCATGGTACCCACATGTGACTGAAGGCTAAGGAATATATCCTTAGGGCAGTCCTTGAATGAACTGCCTAACCTTCTCGGTCTTTAACTTAACATGCTTGTAGCTCTTGTGCCAAATATATAAATCTCTCATCATACTCGCCCACGTCATCCCTGGGTCATAGGGAATCTCAAAAGTTCCTCTATCATTTGGGCCCTCCCTCTTGAGAGAATCTACATAGAAAAGCCGCTCTGAATTCCTCCCAGGAGGGTGGCCTTGAGTCGCCACGCCCCGAAGGAACTCATCATACCACGTCCCCGCCAAGCCTCCTAATGAAAACCAGCTAACTCTGCCACTCTTTCTGAGGAGTAATGGATCACTTTGATAATTTTCTATCTCTCTAAGAAATGCTTGAGGATCCTCTGTGGTAAGGCGACCCTGGAAGGTGGGTGGGTCCATCCTCTGGAAATGCTCTAAGATGGAATTATCAAGATCTCTAACCGGAGGCTGGGCTAAGGTAGCTGACCCAGCCTCTCGCCCTGCCGGCTAAATATCAGTGAGGCCAAAGCCTCTCCATGGCTCTAAGGCGGCCACTAGGGCTAGGATCCCGTGCTACGGTGGAGTCTGAGGTAGAATGTCAAGGAGCGGCATACCGGATACAACTGAAAAAGAGCACATAAGATAAAGGACCATTCATAAGGAGGGACTTAGACATGACGACTATCCTAAAGGCCACAAGTAGTGCTTCGTTTATGTAAATAGGCACGCTTCTATTTACATAGACGACGCATTACCTGTGAACACTCGCTCCAGTGATATGCAGGAAACCTAAGGCTCTAATACCACCTTTGTCACAACCCGACTCAGGCACGATTCCACGTGAGAAATCCCATTCTCACGTAAGCCTTCTGACCCTTATCATTTCCATATGCACAAAAATCCATAATATAGTTTTATTATTTTCTAAATATCATTCACCTTTTCAACATCTTAATTATAAAAACAAGCTTTTATAATCCGTTCCAAAGTATAACGCTATATTAGCATAAAATATACAGAAAGTCCTTGTTATACAAAGTGTCAACGAAAAGTCAAAGACTTATACTGTCCCAAAATAACATTCTAATATACATGATTATGCAAAAAACAACATGCTCTAAGATCCCGAATCCTACCCCATCACACCGGAGCATGTCTAGAGCAAAAATCCCAAACTCCTCACCTAATAGGCACGGCAACTATAATCTAATGCTGCGGAGGAAGATGGCGTGGAAAAATCCGCAGGCCAAATCTATAAATAGAGAAAGGAAAGGAGGGGTGAGTTTTGTTACCAAAACCCAATAAGTGAGTCCTCACCTAATCCCCTCCCATAGAGCATTAAAGGGCACACATAAAATCACAATGATATAAATACTGTTCAACCAATTAGTATAGTTATAGGAATGAAAGTATATGCATGAGTACTAAAATATTTTGTCTTGTAAAACACATCAACATCTCAATAGAGAAACAGGAATCCGCTTCTGTTATGCATAGCATAACAATATCTCTGTCACATCTAGGCATTACGTATTGCCGTCCCCAGTGTGACAATAATGGGTACCTAACTAGGTTCCTTCTTGAATACCCTAGCCCTGGGCTACTTGGTACCAAGGTTAGTGGATTAACTACTGCACACAGCCTATTTCTCTATAGCTACGTCAATCAATCAGAGGATACAGTATCATCTCCAGACTTTGAAAACAATGGCATCTACCATAGGGTTCAAACTCAATCAAGTAAAATCCATGATTCCATAAATCATATTATCATTACAATAGTTCAACAACTCATGTTCTCACATTCTAGCTTCATCAAAAAGTACATTTCATCCACAAAGGTCCCATGGATTTATTAAAATGTGTTTTCATGTTAAAACCTGTAGTTCAAAATATAAAACACAAGGGAGTTTTCATAACTTCTAAGAAAACCTCTAAAGTTCATTCTTTAGGCTATATTTCGATGAAATAACTTTAATGCATGGAATAGAGATTACATATGTGAACCCACTCACCTGGTGGTAGAAGTTGAAGTTTCAGGACTAGCAGGGGTTCCTTGGAGTGGAGATGGCACCAGGATTTATCATAGGAGTGATAGAACCTTTGATTAGTCTCTAGAATCACTAAGGAACCTTAAGTTTATCTCTAACATGGAGGAAAAGCTCCCTCTACCCTCATAGGCATAGAAACCACTCTAAGACCATAAGGAACTGAAGAAAATAGAGCAAAATTAAGACAACCACATAACTTAAAGCCTTAGGATTGAAGGATTGAAGTTAGAATTGAAAGATAATGAAGGAAAATGGAGTTGGAATGGAGTTTGGGGTGAAAGAGAGTGGAGAATGAAGGTTCTAGAGGTTGGGGAGGATGAAGTGTGTTTTGGGGTGTTTTGGACCTGAAATGAGATTTTTATGTTCGCGTTTACCGCCTGGGCGTCCCGCCACTTTGGCGCACGACTTACTCTCTTTTTACGTCTAGGTGGTCACATGACCGCCGGGCGGTCTCTAGAAGCTCCAGGCACATTTCACTCTCTATTAACCGCCTGTCATCATAGGACCGCCTGCGGTCTCCAGAAGCTTTAGATGCTTCAATACTAGTGTGTATTGGACTATAGTATCCACTTACTCACTTATTTAAAACATAAAATGTAAATAAGGAAACACCCCCTATTTGGATTCAAATAAAATATCAAAAAATCAAAATCCAATTTTTGGATTTTAGTTCAAATTTGGGAATTTCCGACAATTTATAAACTTTTGGACTAAAGACGAAATGTCTAGAGGTTTCATAAAATTCATTAAAAATCATTCTTCAATTTGTCTATCTCCAAAGAACAATTACCGGGACTTTTGATCCCAGGAAAATGGTTCTACTATATAGCCCTCCAAAGGCGTGTAGGGTCCAGACTTAGTGAAATTTAGGACCCACGCTCAGGGAACTGGCATCTTCTTTAATTTGAAAAAATTTCTAACCCTTTTTATTTAACCTAGGGTATTACACCAATATCTCATCCATTAAGTGAAATTTTGGTGTGCAATTTTAACAGAAAAAGCTACTTGCTCACCAAGTTAAAGTGACCCACTTATTTTGAGCCAAGTGAATGGCCAAGATTCATTCTTTGACCAAAAATTCAATCCTAGCTATTCATATAATTTCTTTTTTAAAAGAAAAGAAAGAAATCTACACCTTACCTACATTATTAGTAACCTGGACCAAGATAAATATAAAACCACCAACTTTATCACTCTATTCTCTTCCATTTCAGCCATGAACTAAGAACAAAAGCTTCTATGGTTTTTTCTTTCAAAGCCTAACATAAAATTCCCAAAACCTTAGTTTTTGCTCACTTAAATAAAAAATCTTCTTCACAAAACTTCAACTACTTATCACAATCTACCAAACCAACCAAGTAGGATTTGAATCCATCACAATTTTTCACCTTGAAGGGCTAGTGGTGAAAGGAACCATTTCTAGAAGATCCTTTGGCCAGAAGCCCTAAAGCTTCATAAGTAGGGCTTTTGTACCTTTTTTGTTTCAAATCTATTTTTACAATTTAGTTACTTATTTAACTTGATATTTTTCATTGCATTGGTTGATAATATATAGATATTGAAGTGTCCAATTTGGTGAACTGTTTGGATGATGTTAGAAAACCCATTTTTTGATAAATAAGTTAAAAAAATTTGCGAATTTCCAGATTTTCATAGACATGTTATGGTTCATGATTTTTCTCAAGTACTTGTAAATATACTTTTGAGCTGAAATTTTTGTTTGATTAAGCTAACATGTAAAGGTGTCTTGAGCAATTTTGTTGAGTCATTTTGAGTACTTTTACTATTTTCTAAAAATAAAAATCGAGGGATTAGGGTTGTAGTCTACAAATCAAATTCTTAAAGCTATAAATTTGTCTAATTTTGTCAATTACCAAATGATCAAATTTTGACTTGAAAATTTTACAACGTATTGAGGACATCTTAAAGTCCAACCCTAAATTTTTGTATGATTTTATTTGTTCATTTTCTATGGTAATAAAATTGAGAGTTCTGGCTATGACTGAAAATAAGTAGTTTGACCTTTAATTTGTCTAATTTTGTTTTTGAGCTAGAAAGCTTATTTTGCCTTGAAATGTTTACAGGAGCTTGTGAACACATTGAAGTTTCATGGATAATTTTTGTAGCCTTGATTTTGGTTGTTTGGTTGGAAACTAGTTCTTGCTACATAAGTATGAAATCTGTCAATGTCCTGGAATTGTACCAATGCCTTGAATTAACGATATAACAACTTTTAATTTAAGTATGATGTGTATGAATGCATGTTATAGACTTTAAAGATTGGTTTATAAGAAATGAATGAGAATCACTTAGGAGGGTGTTACATTATAGCATCAAACCAGTTCATCCTTATAGGACCTTGAGTTGGACAACTATGCTTCCATATGTAGATAAGTCATGCTTTGAATCTTATCTATATGATAGGATATAGGGTTTTAATATGCATGATAGTCTAGTGGTGTTGTAGTTGGTTACTATCACACTTAGCATAGTGTTGGGCTTGATCAACTCAATAACTTTTGTTTGGTGTGTTCAGGAACTAATGGAGACCGCAAGCATAATAGGAATGAGAATGCTGAAGGGAAGATATGATGAGTGCTCTCTATAAGATGGCTACCACTATGAGAGAACAAGCTGCAATGGCCAACCTAATGATGGAAAGATTAAATTGGAATGCTAAAGGAAACTCGACTAGAAACCTAGGGAGTAGAGGTGGATGTAGAATATCACAAATTTGCTAAATTCAAAAAAGTAAACCCACCGCTTTTCATGGAATCTTCAATCCGAACAAAGTTGAAGAATGGATCAAAGCAATGAAGAAAATTTTCTCTATTTTTGCCTATACCGAGGATCAAAAAGTGGCTTTTGCTATGTATATGCTGGAGGTTGATGTACAATTTTAGTGGAATGGCACCAAAGGATTGTTTGAATGAAGCCTCTCAAATTATAATCACTTGGGCATCTTCAAAGATGCTTTCTACCAAAATACTTCCCTTTTGCGAGGAATGCAAAAGAGCTGGAATTCATGGCACTTAAGCAAGGATCCATGAGCATAGCATAGTACACAACAAAGTTTAAAGAGCTTTGAAATTTTCTACTATCTATCAGCATGATCCTAATGAAGCTTGGAAGTGCATGAAGTATGAAGGAGGTTTGTGTGAGGACATTGAAGCGTTGGGACTCCTAGAGATCAAAGATTTTGCCACTTTGGTGAACAAGTGTCGGCTTGTAGAGGAGTCAGAATAAACTCGCAATTGCCTAGTTTGCGAAAGACAATTCTATGAAAAAACTTCCACTTGAAGATCAAGTGTAACACCCTAATAATTAACTCACACGCGTAGGACGTATTTCAGTTGATTATTAGATATTACTCTTTGCTTCAGTCTTTAATCATACTTAAAATATACTTAAGGAAAATATGAGCCATTTTTTTTTTTTGAAACATAAGCAAAATGTGAGCCATGCACATATAAACAATCATCAACATAAAGCGGAACATATAAAACAATAATCATAAACAAAAGCATCATATAGGCTCCATAAAGGTCATCCATAAGCACACCATACTAACATATATAATAAAGTACCCACCCATGAAAGGTGAGTTAAGTTCGTACATCTTCATAAGAGCAAATACATAGAAAAGGAAATACAATGGAAAACATACCCACCTAGTACATCTATGGTAGATAACCTCAACACAAAAGGAGACTATCCTAAGCTAGTGGTGTGTGTGCACAAAAAGGCCTCCAAGAACTCTATGGCTGCTGGCCCTGAAAGGTGAAACGTAACCAATCCATGAGCGAACTCCCTCGAGCATGGTACACGCATGCTCCAATGGACACATGGATGGCCTCCGTGCCAACCTCGATGAACAACTGTGTCTCACTACCCTCCCTCATCCGTGGGAGAAAGGCAAAGCTCTCTGAGTAAATGTGTAGGCAAGTCCTTTGGTCTTCCTAATGCCTCGAACGAGGGACATAGTCTGGAAGTCGCGAGAGCAGATGAGGGTACGTGCGTAGAATCTTCTCATTATGCGTGCATGCCCGCTTGAAGACCATGTTGTCACCGTAGGGATGTTGGAGAGAATCGGTAGCTAGGAATAGGGTGTGCGAATAGATGTCCCACGAACATGAACATTCTAACGCAACGTCCTCAAAATGATACGATCGGTGTCAGAAAAAATGCACCTCTCAGGAGGGTGTCAATGAACACTATGAATGTCACCATCGGAATCTGAAGACGTGACGGAAAGAAAATGGGAGTGAGAATCTTACTAAAGAATCTCAGGCATCCTCCTAACTAAGTGATATCATCAACGTCCTCAGGAACCTCTGGTTTATGAAATGGTGAGCATACAATGATTCATTTATTCAAGTTTTAAAACATTAATTACCGAGGTCCATTCATTTTATCATGCATCTTGTAATGCATCATAATTTAACATGTCGTGCAAAACTTAGCTCTTGACCATACATCTCAAACATCATAACAACACATTATGCATAAAACATGACTCATGAATGGCATATCTTGGTTCTTTAGGTGACTTAAGTTAGTTCATCAATATTTCTTCGGCTACCCTATACTCTACCCTTTTGAGAGTACTTCTAGGTTATGAACTCATACATTACTAGTCGTCACTAGCATATACTTATCCCTTTTGATAAGTTAAAGTCCTAACTTAAAAGTATGGGCTAGGGGGCAAGAATCACCGATTCACCACCAATAGTTTGATGGGTCCAAAGGATCATCTTCTCATGTTTCTTAGTCACCTTAAGTCTTAGCATGTTATATCATGATGCAATTCATAATTCATAATCAACATAACATTTTCCCATATCTCATGCATAAGCATCTTCAATGTTTCCAAATGAACTATAACATGCAAGTCATGGAATTACTAATTAAAGGTCAAGTACTCATTTAACATTACACATCACATGAATTTATAATCCCAAGCATCAAAAAATCATTATTTCAAATCATCACATAAATGTTCCCTTAATTAACCAACACTCAAAAATCGGGTAACTCTAATTGCCAACTTATCTTCTTATGCATCTAAGGGATCTATTATCAACATTATCACTAATTTTATGGCTCGAGAACATTATTCAACATGTTGGACAGCATAAGCAGTAAAACAATTTCAAGGATTTTCTGTATGCTAGAAGTTGCATTTTTCATCCTTTCTCATTACCAGCTTTTCCTATGATGCTAAAATTAATTGCTAAATCATTTATGAGTCATTCTAACCTAACTAAACATGGTAAAAAATGATTTTCATAAATTTTAAAGGTACTGGACAGAACGCATATTTCTTGTTCTCAAGAGTTCTAGAATTCCCATTTTCAATTCTTTTAGCTGCTAAGTTTGCCCAAAGCATCAAGAATAATTATCACATCAAATAACAAGTCATCCAACACATATACATCATCTAAAATATAATTTAAAAGTGTTGTAAATTTGTAGACAAGGCTAAAACATAAGGAACCCCATAAGCATAAAATAAGGCATTTCTAGTAACTAAGCTTCATAAGAAACCTCTTATTATGTGAATCAAAATGGCAAGTCTTGAGCACTAGATCCATTCCTTTTTAATGATGGCATAATTATAAACATGTAATGCAAGTCTTATTCTTAGTCTTTTTAGGTTGATAGCAAGAAAGATAAACATGTTATGCAAGAGAATATAAACATGAATGCAAAGACTTGAAAGTAAACATGAATACAAGTCCATTTCTTTATTTTAGTGCTCTAGGCCTCTTAGAATATTTACTCTAAATCACATCTCAACTTTAAGGTTGAGATAGGTAGGTTTTGAGATTAGTTGTTAAGTGATAACTTGAAAATAAATATACTAGACAAGGAAATATAAACATGAATGCAAGGACTTGAAAGTAAACATGAATGCAAGTCCATTTCTTTATTTTAGTGCTCTAGGCTCAAGATTACCACTTTAACAACATAACAATACCATTTAGTAAAACTTGCTTAAGCAAACTACTTAGCATAATCATCATATTTTTAAGAAAGCAACTCAAGCTCTAGAGGTTTCATGGTGATGAACTAATAGTCATCATCTAGAAACTCCCATCATCAAGCTATCATGGGAAACCATTAAAGGCCTTGACGCTGAAATGAAAAGGAAAGAAAAGAGAAAACCAAAATGATCTAGCAAAGGGAAATCTTCATCACATCATTTTTAAACCAAGAACCAAGTTTTGACAAAGCAATGAAAGATGAATATAAATGCATTAAGTCCTAAGTTCAAAATTTTCAGTTTTACAACATAATAACATCATTTCTTCAAGACTTGCAAACAAGTGGAACCTTCAAGCTTTAAAGGTCAAACATGCGATGGTTTTTGCAACCAACACCCAAGATCCTCATTATCAAGCCATGATTTCATCCTCATCTAGGCCATAAGGCCGAGACATCAAGAGAGGAAAGGAAAAGGAAAAAATCAAAATGAGGAGACAAGAAGAAGAACATCCAACATCATTTTAAATCAAGAACAACACTTAACAAAGCAAGGAAATAATTTTAAAGACAACTCCCTACCAAGTTTTGTTTGAAGGAAAGAAAGAAAGCTTGATCTTTGAGATGAAAAGAGAAACACAAGATCTCCTTGGAGCTTGATGTGGGTTTGGCCAAGGGAGGAAGAGAAGGAAGGAAGTGTGTTTAGGAAATGGTGAAGGAATTCTTTGAACTTTGAGAGAAAAAGAGAGAACTTAAGATTGCTCTTTGAAATCAAGCTTTGCAAATGAACAAAAGGTAACCAAGTTCATCCAAGCATGGTATTTATAGAAGACAAAATCAAGGATGAAATGGTGGAGGATGGCCAACGGTCATGAGGAGAAAAAGAGAGAAAAATATCTCTTGCAAAGCATGGTCTTAGGCATGGTTCAAAGCATGGTGAAGTATGGCTCAAAGCGTGGCCCAAGGTATGGCCTAAAGCATGGTTCTTTGTGTGTAAAACAAATCAACATGTGATGAATAATGGGGAAGTGGCTTCAGCCATGCAGCCAAAGGGGAGGAAGGTTTTGTTATCTAATTGTGGTTTAGAGGTGTGTTTAAGTGTATCTTTAATTAGGCTTTTGATTAGGAGTTTACAAGTAAGTGTTTAGGTAAGGTAAGGAATAATTAAGGCTATCAAGACATAATTAAGGAGTTGTTCTTGCTTCATTAGTGAAATAAAACTCAATTTATATATAAAATCTTTCACAAACACAATTCCTTAATTTAAGGAATTGGAGAGAGAAAATACTATTCAAGATTCCATGACACGCATCTTGATTCTTAAGACAAGATTAAGGTGTATCTAAGCAATCTTAGGTTCTAATCAATCGTAATAAATTATTTTGACTCCGGATTAGTAATTAGAATTTACTAATCTTTAATTAGAGCCTAATATTGCTTAGGTTTTGCTAATTGCGTCACTAAGCCCAAAAATGCACAAAGCTAAGGGCAAAATGGTAATTTTTCATAAAATCTTCTGGCCACCGGGCTTAACCAATGACTAAACATAGCTTAAAAACATTATTTAAAACCTTAATGAAGTTCTGGTTTAGACGCACATAAATCGGGTTGAAAAGGTAGGAGCGTTTTGGTAATTTCGCGTCGAAACTCAAAACGAGATTCTTCTGCTCTTATCTCACATAACACAAGTAATCCCCATCATCATCAAAACATCCCCTTGAGGATGGCCAAGGCCATCTTCATTTTCCAGGTAAAATGACCTCAAGGGCATTTTGGTCATTTGTACATTGAGAAATTCTGGCGTACATCAAGGCTATGAGGATTCCCCACCCAAAAGAACCAGTTTCAAGCTAGCCCGTATAAGGATAAGCAACAAAAGTCAATCATGTAGCAAAATTGCCCAAAATGTAGGAAGAACCATGGAGGTAGACCTTGCTTTGCTAGGCAATATGTGGAAAGCCAGGACATATAATTAGGGAGTTGCTAGATAAGTATCCGAAACTAACAACGAGGCCATAACACTAGAATAGCTAAAAGATATTACCATCGAAAGACGATTTGAGATAGGAATGCTTTCATTATGTTATAGGATTTGATTATTACCTTTCAATGAATTGTGTGTGGATTGTTTCTATGATTTGTGTCAATTATCTTTTTAAGTCAGATGTCAAATGAATTTTGAGGGAAAAATTTCTTTTTAAGGTGGGTGGTAATGTAACACCCTAAAAGTTATTTAAAAATTAATTTGAACTTTATTAATGAGAATTTTGAAAATTGATAGTCTTAGCAATGATGAGGATGACCTAATGGATGAGTATATTTGGAGTGGATTTGAAGGGCTAGTGGTGAAAGAAACCATTTATAGAATATCCTTTGGAGTTAGAAGCCCTGAAGCTTCACAAGTAGGACTTTTGTATCTTTTTATGTTTCAAATCTATTTTTACAATTTAGTTACTTATTTAACTTGATATTTTTCATTGTATTGGTTGATAATATATAGATATTGAAGTGTCTAATTTTGTGAAGTGTTTGGATGATGTTAGAAAACCCTTTTTTTGACAAAATAAGTTAAGAATAATGTGCTGGAATTCTCATATTTTCACAGATAGGTTATGGTTCACGAATTTTCTCAAGTATTTGTAGATATATTTTTGAGCTGAAATTTTTATATGATGAAATTAATATGTTAACGTTTCTTCAGTATTTTTCTTGAGTCATTTTGAGTACTTTTACTATTTTCTAAAATTAAAAAATTGAGGCAGTTAGGGTTGTGGTCTGCACAATCAAATCTGAATCTATAAATTTGTTTAATTTTGTTACTATATCAAATGATAGAATTTTGGCTTGAAAATTTTAAAGGGTGTTGATGACATCTTGAAGTCTAATCCTGAACTTTTGTATGATTTCATCTATTCATTTGATAGGGTAATAAAATTGAGACTTCTGGCAGTGATTGAAAATAAGTAGTTTTGACCTTCGAAATTGTCTAATTTTGTTACCATAGCTAGAGAGTTTGTTTTGCCTGAAATTATTACAGAACCTTGTGGACACATTGAATTGTTATGGATAAATTTTGTAGCCATGATTTTGGTTGTTTGATATGCAAACTAGTTCTTGCTACATAAGTGTGAAATCTGGCAATATGCTGAAATTGTACGAATGCCTTAAATTAATAATATAATGACTTTTGATATAAGTATGATGTTTATGAATGCATGCTATAGACTTTATAGATTGTTTTATGAGGAATAAATGAGAATCACTTTGGAGGGTGTTACACATGTCATCACTACTATTGATCATGTTCATGCTATCAACATTTTCGTGCCCAAACTTGGACAAATTTTTTCTCTCTATGAAGTTATCTCATCATATTAGGGCATTTATCTTTTGCATCATCAAGTCATTTAGGAACAGTTGTCATAGTCACTACATCACTTCATCATATCATCATTCAATCATTTCTAGCCATTTGTGTTTTTGCATCATGAATCATTGCACTTTTTGTAAATATCGCATAACATGAGCAAGTATCACATATCATTCACAAATCATTCTTTCTCATCCATCATGACATTTTCTACAATCTCTGGAAGTCATTCCCTCTATTCGCACTACAAAACATTTAATACTCGCATACTTTTTGCACCACAAAGCATTTATTTTTCATACTTTTAGCATCGCAGTATTTACTTATGCATACTTTCGCATACATTCCACATTGCAAAGTGTAACATTCCCAAATTCATAACTAGGATAAATATTGATTCATCCTAATTAGTGATTTAGATGAAATAGAGCAAAACCAAATAAAATCTAGACAAGTGTTATGAAACATACAAATATTATTAGAATATTCAAGTGCGTCTAGAGAAATACGCAAATAATTATAAAAATACCATCACTTAGTGGAAATTATGAAAATACCCTCACTATGTAAAAGAAATTACCAAACTACCTTACCTTATTAATAAATGACAAAGACACTCTTATTCTATAAATGGAATTACAAGAATACCACTGCCATTGTCTAATTACAAAATATCCTTGTCTTGGTTAAAGAAATTACTACAATGTCACTACTTTTAATAATTACAAAAATAGGCTAACATGTTTGCATAAAACATGGACCATTTTCTTATCCCAAAATTTGGCCAACATGCTTGCAAAAATTATGCTCCAAGCATTAGTTCTCCAAGGGCTTCATTCTTCTTCTTTCCACTATAAATACTCTTCAAACTCTCTTCCATTCATTCTATTTCCAAGTCACAAAGAGATCTCACCATGCTTTGCAAGAGCCACATCCTCTAACTCTTGTAAAATACATACACTCTTGCTAGTTTTCAAGCCTTAGAAACTCCCTAAGTGTTCTTTTTCTTATTCTTTCTCTACCATTTCTTCTTATGTTCTTTTCTTCAAAGACTTCTCTTCACTTTATAAAATTCATCCAAACACTTAAATTCTAAGCCCAAACTTTCACTAGCCTTCACAAGAGTTACAATCTTTAACTTTAATGAAAAATATTTTCTTAAGCACTCAAATTCTAAACCAAGATTCAAGGAGGGTCATCCACTCCAAGGATTCTTGCTCAAGCTCAAGGAAGAAGAGAAGGACTCTTTTTTAGACCCTACATAAGAGGTAGGAGTTTTTTCTTTACTTGTTCAAGCATTATTGGTTTCTAACCTTGTCCATGGTTAGAATGCCTCAAGCTTGTGTTATTGACAAGAGTTACGAATGGTTGTTTATGAAATATATTTTTATGAATCACTACATGCACTTCTCTGTTATAAATGTTTTTATGATGTTTCATGCTTATATATGGCTTAAAAATATGGTAGATGGTCCTTGTGTTGAGGGAGTAACAACAAACATGAGAATGATAGGTGCTGGATTTTTGGGTGTTTTTGGCAGTAGCTACTTTGAAATATGAAACTCATAGAATATGAAACTTTTTGGAATAAAAATATTTTTTGCTACAAACTAGACTTAATAAAGAACACTCTCCAAAAAGAATCACCTAAAAAGGAGTTTTCTAGCCCAATATAAATTTTTAAAGTAGAGCCTAAGACTGGAACTCTTAAATCAGACCTTGTGGTAGTAAAATAGGTGTAACTCACTCTAGAAAAATGCAAATGGACTGATTTCAACTCTATTTGAAAGTTAACACATCTAGGAACACACCATGTATACTATGCATAAAGTTTGCATATCATAAAAATGGAATGAGAAATAAATTTTTGGGATAGTGTTCTGAGAGAGTCTGGAAAGAGGTAACTTTACAAGGGTACTATGATATAACCATAAATGTATTTTTAATAAAATTACCCTTAATAGAAAGGCTGATGAGATAAGAATATGGGACTATATTTAAAAGGCTGGGATAATAAGTATACAGAAAGTTACAAATTTTCTTATAAAAGATGTTAGAACTATAAATAGAAGATTCAAGTCTTGTAAAGAGATTTTAAGGATCTAAGTTGCAATAATCTTCAAACATAGGGGAGCCTAAAAATATATAAAAAACCTCTAATAATATTTTGAAATACAATAATGAAATAAGAGAATGCTAAAGAATACAAAGAAAGACGTTTATAATGTATACATATCAATCAAGACATCCATGACCCCTTAGGAACACTAGGGACTCAACTTGATAGTTTTGGTTGCTTAATACAAATCATTCATGAGAAATCTATATGAGATCTTATATGAGATTATTTGCTAATTACTATGAGATATACATAACATGTCTACTATTTTGGCATGAAGTGATATACAGTAATATGAATATATAATGATGAGATATGAAATGATTAACTGTGCCATGATTTATTAATGATTACATGATGATGTGCATATGTTCATATTTCAAATGAAATAATAAATGATCAAACTCACTGCTTAATCCTTAAAAGGGGATTAAGGTATTGGTGATTTCACTTAGTAAGAATAAAAGTAAAGCCTATAAAAGTAACAATGATAGTCTAGAAAAGTGGACTTGAACTAAGCTCATGGCTTAACCCCTAAACCGTTGAGATTATGGCAACGAAAAGAAAACCATAAGGTTGTGGCGACGGCCACGGTATGAGCTCATTACCCTTTTAGGGTGGTCTAAGGCATTGATGCATTCATCCGTGAGTAATTCAAAATATACTAATGGGACCCTAAGGTGTGGTACCCAAATAATATAAATAGTGAGGATGAGTAATCATGAAATGCATGCATCTAAATTATTATTTCCCATTAATGACTTTATATGATATATTTGGATGCATGATTGATGAATGACTAAATGTATATTTCTATTGATATTATAAGAATAGTTAAAAGCAATTGCACTTTGGCTAATTATGTTTGCAAAAATTTAGTAATTGAACCATTTATTTGTCCACCTTTTATAATAAACCCGAAGTAACTGGACAATAACGATGACACGTTTAGTGCAAGTAGGAACTCTTCTGAGAAATCTTGTATTTCTTACTCCTATGTTTCTTTCTATTGTCATTACCAGAGACGAACAAGTCCACTTGAAGCAACAGAGTTGTAGAAGGAGGCAATCACGTAAAGATTTCAAACCTTCCAAGAATTAGTACTCCATGTTTAGTTATGTTGTAAATGCGAAAATATACTTGTAGTAGTAGAATTTATATTGTTATTTATTAAGAACTTATCACTATGGTATATGTCCTGATATGACTTATGTATCAAGTAGTTAGATTTCAGCTTTATGTAATGGTGATTTTACATTTAGTCCTTTATTTCACTGGATTGAATTAAGTAAGCACGCAAAGTAATTTTGAGTACCATATATGTAAATGCTATGTATTTCAATTCTCACTAGGTTTAAGCTTTTGAAAAGTAATTTAAAAGAAAAAAAATTATCCACTATTTTTCTAAGTTAATTTCAAAAGAAAATAAACGCAAGGCATAAGTGACATCTAATAGAATCCAAATGCAAACTTAAGCGTAGTTAGGTCCTTTTAGGGTGTTACACAAGCATTTACTTTCGCATACTTTTAGCATTGCGCAATATTTACTTTTACATGCTTTTAGCACCACAAGCACTTAATTTCGCATACGTTCATATAGTTTTAGCACTGCATAACATTTACTCTTTCGCATGCTTTTAGCACTTAAAGCATTTACTCTTTCGAATATTTCTATGTCTCGATCACGATCATTTATTTTCACATGTTTTTAAATTTCACATGCCTTCAAATTTCACATGCATTTAATTTTACAAGTTTCACTCACATGCTTTTAAAATTTCACATGCGTTTACTTTCATAAATTTTGCTTTCGCATATCATTGAATTTCACATGCATTTACTTTCACATGGGTTTAATTTCACAAATTTCACTTTTACATGTCTTTAAATTTCACACACATTTATTTTCACAAATTGTACTTTCACATGCATTTAATTTTACAAGTCTTTGATTTCACATGCTTTTAAATTTTACATGCATTTAATTTCACAAAATTTACTTTCATATGCCTTCAAATTTCACATGTGTTTACTTCCACAAATTTTGCTTTCACATGCATTTACTTTTACAAATTTTACTTTCACATGCCTTTAAATTTCACATGCATTTACTTTCACAAATTTTACTTTCACATATGTTTACTTTCACAAATTTCATTTTCACATGTCTTTAAATTTCACACTTGTTTACTTCCACTTTACAAGCATATAATTTCACAAGCCTTTAATTTCACATGGTTTTAAATTTCACATGCGTTTACTTTCACAAATTTTACTTTCATGTGTCTTTAAATTTCACTTGCATTCACTTTCACAAATTTTAAATTACACGTCTTTAGGTCCCACATGCATTTATCTATCACTTAGAACCTAACATCAACATTGCACCATCATCAGGAAATCATCTAGCATCATTCATTAAACCATTTTGCATGAACTTATCCTCAGCACCATGCATTCATCATCATTACCATGCATCTAGCATCACCATCCTACACTAATCATCATATTATCACCCATCACCATCATCATTTACAATCATCAGCTCTTCCAATCATAATTGTCATTCTTTTTTCAACAATCATCACATTGTCAGCTTTCAATAACATCATCAAGTTATTTGTTTTCATCATCATGTCATTTGTCCCTTGCATTATTTGCCATTCTACTTCCATCCTTATCATTGTCAAATCATGCATTTTCAAAAAAATTTATGGTTCGAACAAAATATGTGTTCATATCTTTACTTGTTCCTTACAAAGACAATATCAAAAATTACAATTTCTTATATTTTCTAGTAAGAACCAAGTAAAAGGGGCAACCATGAAACCATATTTTGTCTGGGTACCATTTAAAAAAAAAGAAAACAAGAGTTAACCTAACCCATTTAATCTAAGTCTCTAACCTATCCAACTTTTTTTATTTATTTTATTTTTAGTTAGCCTTTTAGAAGAAAAAAAAGTAAGAGAAGGAGAAAGGTTGCTAAACGAAAAGGAGCATTAGGGGAAAGATTTGGTGGTCACCAAAAAATAATGAAAATTTTGTTATAGAAAGTCTAGTAAATTATGGGAGGGAATCATGCAATCACAATTGAAAATCCCCAAACCAGGAATGACTAGAATCTTAATCAAAACTAACAATCCCTAACCAATTGCAACTAAATCAAAACAAAACATTATAAACTTAAGGTCAAATTTGGTTGCAAACAAGGATAAAAAGGGAGCTAATCACAAGCACATGGGGAGGACAAAATCTCAACATGGAAAAAATACAATATGAAAATATGTAAAACCCACAATACCCATCCATCACACACTCTCATTACTACCATCCTCTTCACAGGCTATACCAACAACAACCTATCACTTCCCTCAACATTCACATCACAAATCATTACCATACTCTCAATCATCATCAAATAGTCAAACTCCATATTGTGCCCATCATCTTCTTCACCTAGCACCACTTGTACCACCCTCCCAAGTATAGCATCATCCTTAATTCATGACATTAGACTCAAGAGTTATTACTTGTAAATTAGCGGATCTTTCTTAAACATCTATAGCAAAGTTGATCGAATCATACAACTACTAATTAGTGATTTTACTAAAATATATAATGAAAAAACAAAGTATTTATTTAATACACTTCCAAATATAAGAAAAAGCTCCTCTATAAGCTTTAATGTACATCTGTCTTCTAGTACATTTACAAATATATACATATATATAAAGTACTGAACAAAAAGCTTCAACTATTGCACTATTGCAAATCTATTCTTCCCTAGCAACCTCATTGTTCTCTAGATCAATCTGAGATGACACGGGAACACCAAAACATAGCGGTGAATTCTAAAATTCTAGGAAGGCATTCCAAAAAATGCACAATAAAATCTATGTCATCGTCATTGTCCCAGCCACTTTCAGCTTATTAAGAAAATATGATCATACCACCTATCAAAGGTTCATTTCAATGTTCTAAAACAATTTTTTGAATTGGTTTTCTTTTATCATTCAATCACTTAAAACATATGTTTCATAAAGTTCAAGATCATATTAATCATCCTAAGTAAATATCTCACTAATGTAAGTATGCACATGACAATACAATGATCTTTAGTGAAATTATCTTTCCATGCCCTTGATATGTCGAAGAAGATCTCATATACATCAAAGGAGATCTCATTTCTTCCTTATCTTTCTGTGTTACACACCGAAGGGACTCACCATTACGTGCCCTTGACATATCGAATGGGATATCCAATTTTATTTAGCACGTAATATAGAGGAATTTTAGGGCAATTGTTACTCTGACTTGTCACGGCCCTTGACCTATGGTGGCTTATTGCACTCCTAGGTAATAGATTGCTTTTCAAGATCTAAGCTCATTCCTATA
Organism: Dalbergia oliveri; assembly: GCA_030441495.1. Taxonomy (NCBI): domain Eukaryota; kingdom Viridiplantae; phylum Streptophyta; class Magnoliopsida; order Fabales; family Fabaceae; genus Dalbergia; species Dalbergia oliveri. The sequence continues at coordinate 4,470,164 of JAMLFY010000009.1, forward strand.
TATGATCCTTGGATTTTCTCTCCAATTCACACACGGATCTTTTAAGCTCATTCCTATACACCTTGGATTTTCTCTCTAATTCACACAATCTATTCATGGCTAGGTTTTCTCCCAACTCAATTCAAGGGTAGTCAGGTTTACTTCTCCTGAATCATGACCTTCCCTGGCCTAATAAGACATATTCATTTGTATAAGCAATTGTCAAAAGTATTCACAATTATATGCACATAACATCTTCATGCTCCTTGGCACATATACAAGCATCACAATAACATATGCATCTTGATTATGTATGCATCTTAGTCATATATGTACACATATTACTCATAATCTCAATTCTAGCTCATAGAGCATTTATCAATACTTTCAGTCTTAAACATTCACCATTGTATATGCATAACATCACCAATAGATCCACATAGTATCAATGAAATCAAATCATAGACATTTCATTATCTTTTTAGCCAATCTAGTATGCTACTAGAATTTCGATTCTAAAGAAAATTATGATCATCTACTAAACTTTATCAAAACATAGCAAAATCATTTTCCAAAGTTCATTTGTGAGAACCCTGTAAAAGTTTCAAAGCAAAATAAGGTTTCTAGCTATATTAACAAAATTCTACAAATTCGTAGGTCAAAAACTATCTATTTTCAACTATTAGCTAGAAGTCTCAATTTATTGCCCTAACAAATGAATATATAAACTTCTACAAAACTCAGGGCTGAACTTAAAGATGTCCTAAATACCCTGTAAAAGTTTCAACAAAATTCGATCAATTGATATAGTAACAAAATTAGACAAATTAAGTGCTTCTGAATTGACTTGCAGGCAAAAACATACCAGCTTGGTTATTCAATTTTTTAAAAATAGTAAAAGTGTTTAAAATCACTCAAGAAGAATATTGTAAACACCTTAACATGTAGCTTCATCATATAAAATTTTCAGCTCAAAATAAAGTCTCTAAATTAGTAAGAAAAATCGTGTAATTTGAGTTGCTTGCTTGAAATTTGGGTTTCAGCAACATAGTTCACAACATATTTTGACAAAAAGGATTTTCTAACACCATCCAAACACTTCACCAAATTAAACACATCAATAGCTACGTATCATCAATCAATATAACCAAAAATATCAAGCCAATTCAATCAGAAAATTTCAAAACAATTTTTGAAAGAAAAGAAGCCAAAGAAAGCCCTACTTAGTTTTTGCAAACTCTTGTTCTTGTTCTTGGCCTTCTTCAAGAGCTTTCACCCAAAACCTCACCAAATCAAGCAAGACTCTTTCTTTAACAAAGGAGGTAGTGGCCTATTCTTAATAAGGATGTGGGATGATGATGCTTTTAGGTTAGAATTGGAGGTATAAATGAGTAGATTAAGCTTTGCAGTGAAGGATTTGAGCTTGTAAGTAATGGAAATGGTGTTTTTATCAAGACTAATTTTATCTAATTCATGAAATTCTAATTAATAAAGTTCAAATAATATTTTTGAAATAAATTTCAGGGTGTTACAATACCACCCTACTTGAAAAGAATTTTGCCCTCAAAATTCTAACTCAGCATTCTCATTCTTAGTACGTTGGTTTGCCATTGGTTCCTAAAGACACCAACAAAAGATGTTGAGTTGATCAGGCTCAACACTATGCTAAGTGTGATAGCAACCAACTACAACACCAGTAGATTGTCATGTACATCTAAACCTTATATCCTATTATACAGATAAGACTCAAAGCATGACTTATCTACACATTGGAAGCATAGTTGTCCATTCCTCAAGGTCCTACTAGAATGAACTCTGATAATATTATGTAACACCCTCCCAAGTATAACATCATCCATAAGCCATGACATTAGACTCAAGAGTTGTTACTTGTAAATTAGCAAGCCTTTCTTAAATATCTATAACAAAGTTGATTGAATCGTACAACCACTAATTCATAATTCTACTAAAATATATAACGAAGAAACAAAGTATTTATTTAATACACTTCCAAATAAAAGGAAAAACTCTTCTATGAGCTTTAATGTATGTCTGTCTTCTAGTCATTTACAAATATATATATATATATATATATATATATATATATATATATATGTGTGTGTGTGTGTGTGTGTGTGTGTGTAAATAAGTGCAACTGACAAAAAGCTTCAGCTATTGAACTACTGCAAATCCAATTCTTCCCTATAGCAGCCTCATTATTCTCTGAATCAATATAGAGATGACACGAGGAACACCAACACATAGGGGTGAGAATTCTAAAATTTTCAATAGAGTATCCCCAAAAATGCATAATAAAATCTGTGTCATTGTTATCATCCTAGCCACTTCAATTTATTAAGAAAATTTGATCATACCACCTATCAAAAGTTCATTTCAAAGTTCTAAAACATTCTTCCGAAATGGGTTTCTTTTATCCTTTAATCACTTAAAACATGTGTTTCATAAAGTTTAAGATCGTAGTAATCATCCTAAGTAAATATCACTGTAATGTAAGTATGCACATGACAATGTAGTGATTTTTAGTGGAATTATCTTTCCATGCCCTTGATATGTTGAAAGGGATCTCATATACATCATTCTCATCTTTACATGCCTTTGGTACATCAAAAGGATCTCATATCTTTCTTATCTTTCCATACCCTTGACATAAGAAAAGGATCTCATCATTGCTTGCCCTTGACATATCGAAGGGGATCTCTATTTTACTTACCACATAATATAAAGGATTGTTTAGGACAATTGTTACTCTGACATGTCATGGCCCTTGACCTATGGTGGCTTATTCCACTCCTGGATAATAGACTATTTTTCAGGACTAAGCCCATTCCTATACATGATCCTTGGATTTTCTCTCTAATTCACACATAGATCTATTTTTAGCTAGGTTTTGCCCAGGACTCAATTCAAGGGTAGTCAGGTTTACTACCTAATTGGACAACCTTCCCCAACCCAATAAGACATATTCATTCATGTAAACAATTGTCAAAAGTATTAACAATTATATGCATATAACATCTTCATGATCCTTAGCACATATACAAGCATCACAATCAGTTACGCATCTTGATTATGAATGCATCTTAGTCACATATGTACACATATTACTCATAATCTCAATTCTAGCTCATAGAGGATCTGTCAATACTTTTAGTCTCAAACATTCACCATTGTATATGCATAACATCATCAATAGATCCACATAGTATCAATGTGATCACATCATAGACATTTCACCATCTTTTCAGCCAATCTAGTATGTTGCCAGAATTTCGATTCTAAAGAAAGTCTCTAGATAAGGTCATTTTTTATAGTTCATTCAGTAAGACCCTATAAAAATTTCAAAGCAAAATAAGGTCTCTAGGTATACTAACAAAATTCTATAAATTTGGAGGTTAGAAGCTGCTTATTTTCAACTAAAAGTCAAAGTCTGAATTTTATTACCCTATCAAATGAACAGATAAAATTCTACAACAATTCAGGGTTGAACTTCTAGATGTCCTCAATATGCTTTTAAAGTTTCGGCTCAAAATTTGATCATTTGATATAGTAACAAAATTAGACAAATTCAGATGCTCCAGAATTGACTATGGCAGAAACCTGACCAATTTGGTTCTTCAATTTTTAAAAATAGTAAAATTGCTTAAAATGATTCGAGGAAAATATTGGAAACACCTTAACATGTTGCTTCATTATATAAAATTTTCAACTCAAAATAAAAGTCTCTAAATTAGTAAGAAAAATCGTGTAATTTGAGCGCTGCTTGAAATCGGGTTTCAGCAACATAGTTCACAACATATTTTGACAAAAAAGATTTTCTAACATCATCCAAACACTTCATCAAATTAAACACTTCAATATCTACATATCAATCAATATAATAAAAAATATCAAGCCAATTCAATCAGAAAATTTCAAAACAATTTTTGAAAGAAAAGAAGTCAAAGAAAACCTTACTTGGTTCTTGCAAGCTCTTGTTCTTATTCTTGGCCTTCTTCAAGAGCTCTTTCACCCAAAACCTCACCAAACCAAGCAAGACTCTTTCTTTAACAAAGGAGGTAGTGGCATATTCTTAATAAAGATGTGGGATGATGATGCTTTTAGGCTAGAAGTGGACATATAAATGAGTAGATTAAGCTTTGTAGTTAAGGATTTGAGCTTGTAAGTGATGGAAATAGAGTTTGAGCTTGTAACTAAGGTTTCTTGTGTTTTTGAGTATGAAGGCTGCACAGAGGAGGAGATGGCCGAAAATTGGATGGAGGAAATGATAAGTTTCTTCATGTTTTTTTGTATTATGATATCATACACATTAATTTCTATCATAAAAATGTTTTCCTAAAAGAAATTTTGTAATGCTCTAATTGGTTACTTGTAAAGGCAATGGTGTGGCTTCTTCTGAGCCACACACTTGTCATCCTAGGTGGCAACTTGACATAAGTTTCATACGGTATACGAAACTACACATCATAATTTAATCGAACAGGTAAAATATTGTACCATAAAATAAATATTGCTTGAAATTTAATTCCAGGCCTAAAATTTTCGTTCTTTACTATTTCTAACCTTAATCCTATATTTCTCTTCTAGTATCCCTGTCTCCGATTCTAAGGTTTTGGTGATCCTACGGCTTGCGAGGCCGCAAAGTTACTATTCACATTTTATTTCATCAAGATGTTCTTATCAAGACTAATTTTATCTAATTCATGAAATTTTGATTAATAAAATTCAAATAAAATTTTTGAAATAAATTTCAGGGTGTTATACCACCTCAAACCACCCCCATCATCATCTTTTCTACCATTAAACCGAACTACAAACCACCATCATCATCATTGAGCACACCACCCTCAGCCTTATCAGCAACAACATTGTGAAACCCATCTAAAGCCCAGAAGTTGCAACCCTGGTATGCGACTGATGTTGCAACTGCGTCTCCTTTGCCTGGCACCATTGGAGATCCTCCACCATAAATAGCAACTCACGTAATCTCTCTTAAACAACGCCTCTCCACCATCATGATCTGGGATGTCAACGGAGAGCATCACACCAACCTCCGCCCTCACCTGCCAAAATTGCATTGTGTCGGAAGCTCATTCGAATCGTGACACATCGAGGAGCAACTAGAGAGGCGCGCTGGAGCTCTCCTTTTGCCGTGCTTCACGTCCTTACTCCCTTCGTTTGTGTTTATGTTTGTGTGAATTAGGGTTAGGAGTGTTTGTCTTTTTGTAAGATTTGTTTTTTGGGGTATTGGGCTACTGTTGGGCTATGTTTTTTTTTTGGGGATGATTTATTTTGGTATTGGTTTTGGGCTTTTTCTCCCTTTCTTGCACAACTTTATGTCTCCGGTGAAAAAAAATTCTTTTATTTTGTTTAGGTGTTAGGATTTAAAAAATGAAAAATAAAAAAAAATTTGTTATCTGCTCAACATTCAATGGTCATGACTGATAGGTGGATGCCTTCTTAATGCACTATTGAATTATAAGAATTTATTAAATAGCTACTACTAACTTGGATTCTTACAAAACTGTTCAAAAAATCTTTTGTCATCAAATTTTTTCAAAAATAAAAATAATCAGCCAACACTATTTTTCTCTTTAATTAAAATCCATCAACATATATTTATTTTCTACAAGAACAATTTGTAAAAAAAAGAAAAAGGCATTGAAACCAGGTTTACAGGTTATTTAAGGTCATTTTAATGGAACACGCTTGCTCAATGCAAAATAATGGAATATGATTGGGAGCATAGCAGAATCCTCCACTAAACAAGCTAAGCTTTCAATTTCCTCTGCTCAAAAAATCGTACCATGGATGACGACGACGACAACAACAGGGTCCACAGAATCCAAGTATCCCCATCGCCGCCACCGCCTTCGCCTCCCTTGGGTTCATTCATCGCTGCTCTAGCCATCGCAACGCTAATATTCATGTGCATTTACGTCTTTTCCACCGTTGTTTCCGTGGCCATAGTCCTCGCCCTTTGCATAACCAGCGTGTTCATTTGCAGGTTTATGCAAGGAAATAAATCGACAGGATCTGTTGTACGTTTTGCTAGCAAAGCAACGGCATCAAGTAGCTGTGACTGTGCGATTTGCTTGGAGAATTTCAAGAACGGAGAGGAATGCTTAGTTTTCCCAATTTGTGGCCATCTTTTTCATCTGATTTGTATCAACCATTGGCTAAAGAACAAGCACACGTGCCCAATTTGTCGACATCGTATTCCACCATCAACGACCATGATCACGGAAACTGGAAACATAGAATTCTTGGCGAATTTAGTTTAATATTGTTTTCGCTCTGATTTTTAGCACACATATGTTTCTCTCGAATTCAAGGTTTCATAACAACTGAGGACTTTTGAGTTTTGTCTACTCTATAGTCAGACAAAACCGTCTTTCTTGTTCTTATTCATCAGTTTTTTTTTCTTTTTTTTTTTTCCGTCATCGACATTTAAGTATAAGCGGTTTAACCGAAACTACAGAAAACTAGCTTTATTCAATATTTTTTCACCGTGTAATGGATCAATTTTCAAAGACTGTACTGATTCATACGATGACGTGTGACATGAATAAATATTTGAGTTTGTGTAATTTTACTCCCTACAAGAATCGGCCTTTTATTAGAATGATCTCTAACAAAGAAAAAAAAAATCACATTGGTTCTTAAAATTAATAAGTTATAACCTGTTATCCCCTCTATTAAATTCTGTCCGATCCGTAAACTTAACAAGATGATCATGTGGTTCGTTAAATATCACGTGCCATATATATATATATATATATATATATATATATATATATATATGGTGTAAGAGTTTCATTCTTACACCAATATCTAACCATTAATTTTATATTAATCTAATGGTTTAAAATGATACAATTAATGAAGAAAGAGAATTCTGAATTTACTACATTAAAATTTTAATTAAAGAGGAACACTAAATCTAATATAATTAATTTACATAAGTTAAATAACGGAAGAGAATAAAATAATAACGGAAGAGTTAATAAAATAAAAGAGCTAAGAAAGAGAATTTGTTTTTATGTAAGCTAAACACTGTAATGAAGAATTATTTTAATGTGAATTATTTTTACGTGAGTATTTATAAAAAATTTAAATATATTTTCATTAAATTTGTTGGAAAATAATTAAAAATATAAATAAAATGAAAATTTAAATATCATGTAATTAGTGAAATAAAAAATTTGTGCTTTCAATAAAAGCTATAAAAAGTCTAAAAATCTTCCAGAAAAATTTATAATAAATGATTATTAAAAAGTAAAAGACATAAAAACTTCAAATAAAAAGAAAAAAGAAGCGTTCTTTTTTACTAATATTTTTAATTTAATTTTTATGTAATTTAAAATATTAATTATGACATTTTGATGCGAATCTGTTTATGTTTTTTGTTATATTTTTTCAAAAAAAATGTGATATTAAAAACTTTACTTTTATATTATTAGCTCTTATGTTATTATTTTGTATTATATTTGTTAATTCATATAATCAAATTCTCTTTCCTAATTAATTATTAGATTTAATGTTTCTCTTTCTTCATTAAATTATATCATTTTAAATTGTTAGATACTCTATCATCCCTTTTTATTTGGATGCACAACATAGTTTTGAAAATACATGTAAATTTTAAGTATTAGATAATATATCTACTATTATAATATTTGAGAGTTATTTCATGGAAACTATTACACGTGTCTTTCATAGAGAGTTTTAGGGTATACGTGTCATTCATATAGTTATTTAGGGTATACTTTTTCTCAACATTTATGTCTACAATTTTTTTAACTTAATTTATCTACTATTATAATATTTAAGAGTCATTTCATAGAAACTATTGCACGTGTCTTTCATATAAAGGTTTAGGGTACACATGTCATTTATATAATTATTTAGGGTCTACTTTTCTCAACATTTATGTCTACTTTTTAACTTAATTTATAATTTAATTATTAATTATTAATAAAATCAAATAATACAATCATTAAAGATTACATGAATTAAAAAAATTAGAATCATTAAAATTACGATCTACAATTAAAATTAAGAATAATTAAGAATGAAAAAAATATAAAATTAAGAATCATTAAAAAATGGATTAGATATAAATGTATTGGGGTGATAAAAATATAAATGGTGCTCATTACAACAAAAAATCATATGATATGAAAAATAAAAAAGCGAAAATGTTTTCATCATGATATGCCTTTCATTTTTCCTCCAGAGTAATTGTTTGACACCTTCTATTTGTTTGGATGCATTAAAAAATATATCTATCTACCTCTCACTATACCCTATTTAATTTGTTGCAACTTGAACATTCCAACCTATTAATTCCATAATTTTTTCATACTATTTTTTTGAAAAAAAAAACCTTCAATTTTTCAACATTAAAATATTTTAAAAAATCAGTTCCAAAATTTACACTTCTTTGATAGTGATACTAAATATTTATATATCTTTTAAAAATTAAATATTTACATGACTTTTTATTGAAAATAATATTGTAATTGATACACTACTCTAATAATTGAGATGGTGTAAATTAGGATTATATATGATTTTTTACTAATTATTACATGTTAATTATAATAAATATTTTTAAATTGATATTTTAATTTATTAAAAGAATATACAAGGAAACGATGTGTAATTGAAATCATAGAAATTTATTTATTATTTTTATTAATTAGAAAATATATTTTTATGTTTTTATAAATTAAATATTTTAATTTATTAAAAAGATTTAAACAGTTAGGATGATAAAAAAAAAAGTTAAAAGTGGATACACACAAGAATTACCCATAATGGGAATGAGATTGGGGACATATTTTGTTTTCATAGGAATGATCGATGGGGTGAAGTTTTCGTTTGTTAAACGGGTAGGGGCGGGACAACACACATTCATTATTTGTAATTATTTTTATTGGATTTGCATTATGTATGTAATTTTAATTTTAATTTGGATTATGTTGCATTAATAGTATTTGTTATTATGAATATTTATAATTCAAATTGTAAAATATTTTTAAAATTTTTCTCTTTTTGAAATATGTTAATAAACCCCTAATACCGTAAGGATTTTGTCCCCAGAAATTGGAACCCACAAGGACAATAGAGATAAGAAACAAAATTCTTAATGACGAGGAGGTGTGAGACATATCCCTTTCTCATAGACATATTGTCATCCCTATAAATGGCTCATAATATAATAAAATTATCCAGTTATTCTCTTCTTTATTCAACAATTTCAACTTTTGAAATGTATAAAATTTTCATAAAATATGCTCTTTATTGTTAGTTATAGGTCATTTACCCAGATGTTTTCAACCTTATAAACATAATATTCAAAATAAGATATAAAATAGAATGTCACATTTATATTTTATCCATTTATTTAATTATTTAACTATTAACTTACTTTTAAAATAAATTTATGCACTCAATTTTCTATAAGATATATTTAAATAAATTATTATTTATTTTCGATAATAATTAAGAAACTATTTTTTGTTATCTCCCTATGCATCGCCGGTCAAATGACTAGTTTATCAATATCCAATTTTCTGAAATTTGATATGCTTGATGTAACATTCACCTAACTATCGTGCATTACTTAAGTGTTAACACAGGAACTAGAAGAGTGTCACTTACTAATAATATTTATACTAGTCGAGAGAATGAAAAGAAAGTAAAATTAAACTCATATATAGCAAGCTCAAGTATTGAAACAAACCATACATAGTTCGCAAAAACTTATATATACATACGTTGTGTACAAGTCATCAAATATATACATCACACCAGAAGTTAAGTCAGCCTATTAGTAAGACCATCTAAGAACCAAGTCCAAAACATATTAAGTGCCTAGCATAACCCGATCAATCCTAAGGCCCAATAAAATAACGTATACATATGAACGAGCCTTAAAAGCATCTAGCAAAACTCTGAGGCTAAGGTCCTAAAACTAGGTTATAACTTTGTAGGTAATAGAGTTCTTGAATATCTCCTACTCTCCTAATTTGCCATCGGATGATGGCATCACCTCCAGCGGGGCATTGAAACCTAGATGGATCAGAGTTGAAGATGAAGACGATGATGGGGCATTCATCGGAAGGGTGCTGCGGTCAGGCGAGGGTATAAATACAACAGCGTGTGCTATGTGGAGGGGTACACCATCGTAGGGAAACGCTAGGTCAAAAGCGTCCATAAAAAGAAGTGTTGAATGAACAACTGAAGAATACATGCGCATGAATCTGGAGTAGGCTATGACAAATAGAGAATCCAAGAGGGGTCAAAATGACACTCCCATTGTGGCAAGTCAATGAAGAATATCACGACGCATCTGCAAGATCTGAATACAATACAAAATATATATATATATATATATATATATATATATATATATATATATATATATATATATATATGTATAAGGATGAGAATATTATATAATTCTCAGGAGGGCACTCCCTCAAACATAAACATAACGTAACTAGTAGTTTCATTCACATAAGAAATTTTATGTAAAATATATGCAAGAACAATAATAGTCATGTGTTTTCTCTTGTGACCATGAAACTCAATTCAGTGCATTTTTATCTTTTTATCAATATAGGGAAGACTTAGTTTATACTAACTAGTATTGAAGTGGATAACACCACACATTGGTAATAGAATGCTTATCAGGATTAGCTCATTCCTATATGTGATCATTGGACTTCATTTTTTCCTTTTCGAATCTCACAGTTTTATTCCTATCCGATATGGCTACCGACTAATAACATCTCTAGGTAAGTTCCTTTTTTTGCCTTCACCTTAACTAACATAAGTCTTGTTTCTATTTTGCCCATATGTCAAAACATGCTCAATTGAAGTTCATACAATCTCGTTTGTCACCTATATGCATAAGTTACTTTTCTTTTTCCAAATGCATGCATTAATCACATATAGACAATCACTCACAAGTGATTCTCATTCGTTTCTCATAAACCAATCTTTAAAGTATATAGCATGCATTTATACACATCATACTTAAATCAAAAGTCATTATATCATCAATTCAGGGCATTGGACAATTCCAACACATTGGCAGATTTCACATTTACGTAGTAAGAATTAGTTTACATATCAAACAACCAAAATCAAGGTTAGAAAAATTATCCATGACACATCAATATGTCCACAAGGTCCTGTAAAAATTTCAAGGCAAAAAAAGCTCTCTAGCTATTGTAACAAAATTAGATAAATTCAAAGGTCAGAAACTACTTAATTTCAGTCACAGCTAGAAGTCTCAATTTTATTACCCTATCAAATAAACAATAAAATCCTACAAAAATTTAAGACTTCAACATGTTCTCAACACCATATAAATTTTCAAGCCAAAATTTGATCATTTGATATAGTAACAAAAACAAATTTATAGCTTCAAATTTGACTATGCAATCCATAACCCTAACTATCTTGGCTTTTATTTTTAAAAAATAGTAAAAGTATTCAAAATGACTCAAAAAAAAATCAAGGAGTTACCTTAGAATGTTAACTTTATCATATAAAATTTTAAGCTCAAAGCGATACCTACAAATACTTAAGAAAAATCGAGAACTAGCTTCCTTATGAAAAGTCCGAAATTCCAGCAACCTAGCTTGTCGCTTATTTTGACAAAAATGATTTTCTAACACATCAAAATACTCCCCCAATGCAAACACATCTATATCTATGTGTAACCATACAATAGAACTAAAAATATCAAATTCAAACATGAAAAATTTGTAAAACGGAATTGAACAAGACACAAAAACCCTACTTGTGGAGCTTTAGAGCTTTTAACTCAAAAGGATCTTCCAAAATGATTTTTCCTCACTTCAAGGCTTTCCAAACATATTTCAACTCTTCCTTAAATAGTGGGATATGATATCTCAAGGTGGAGAATAGAGGTGATTCAAAATTCCAATCGGTTGATTTTGTAGATTATGATGAGTAGAATAAGTTTAGTGAAGGAAGCTTGAGTTTTTAATAACTTTGGGCTAGCTTTTGGAATGATTGAAACTTGGTTATGGTGGTTCGAGAGAAAGGAAATAGAGGCTATAACTTTGGAGAGCTTGCCCAAAATTCTTGGGATTGGAGTGATAAGGTTTGGTAAGTTGTATTTATCTTAGGTTAGATATAATAATTATGTAGTCAAAATGTGTATTTCTTTCTTTTTGAAAAGAAATAATGAGATGAATGGCTAGGAGTTAATCTTGTTAGTCAAGATTAAATCTTGTCTATCCACTTGGCTTTAAGAGATAAACATTATCCTAGTTTAAAGATTAAACTATCTTTCGGTATTAGAAATCGCACATTGAAATTTACCACGGGTGAAACATCATACCTGAAATCTGAATATTACCCGAAATTAATTTTGGATTTAATGCTCTATCCCAACCCTTATCCAATCTTTCCTTGGTCCCGCCTCCTGGGATTTCCTCTATTCAGGGTTACTATTGTGCCTACGGGCCCACAAAGTTACTATTTACACCCAGGCCCAAAATTTTTTTTTTCTACTCTTCCGTTTGATCTTCTTCATCATCGTATGTTGCTAATATTGAAACTCTTATTAATAAAGTTTCAATTAATTTATAAATAACTCCAAAGTGTTACCCTTGATCATTAAAATAATACCACATGATTTAACAGTTGTTTGATTAATATGCTATTAATAAAGAAATATTCTGTAACAACCTGATTTTTTAGTATTGTTGTGATAAAATAATTAATTATGAATAATCTATAGGGATTTTAAAAATTCCGACAAATACAGTTATGATCAAATTAATATCAGGAGTTCGTAAAAAAATGAAAATTAATCTAGAAGAGTTCATTTTCTAAGTCCTAAGTTGGGGGTAGAGGAAGATCTGGAAGTGTATGCTTGGGTCAGATTAGGATCATAAGTGACATTAAGAAGGAGATTTTACAAGCTCAGCAAGAAGATTCAAAATACAGAAATACAGCCTCAACTCAAGGTTGAGAGTAGGAGAGATTTGTAGGGTGGACATAGGATATGAAGATATCAAGATCAAGTGTGCATATCTGGAGCAAGGGAACTTCGTCATAGTATTCTGGATGAAGCCCATTGGGGTGATATTTCAGGACACCTAGAAGTTACAATAGGCATAGAGATATTAAGAAGATGTTCTGGCAACCAAAAAGAAAGGTGGATGTAGTAGGAACAGTCTCAAAGTGTTTGACTTCCAAAAGATGAAAATGGAACATTAGAAGCCACTAAGTATACTGGAACCTAGGAGATTCCCAATGGAAAAAGGAAACTATTTCAACGGACTTTATGACGGATTGCTAAAGACGCTATCAGGATATGGTACTATTTGGGTTATAGTGGGCAGACTAACTAAGTCCACACATCTTCTACCAGTCAAAGTTATTTATTAAGAGATTGGTCAAGCTTTATATAGAAGGAATGGTGAGACTAGGGTGTTCCTTCTATTATAATCCCATAAGAGATTTGCATTTCACCTTAAGATTTTTAGGAGATTTTCTGAAAAAGTTTGAAAGAAAACCTTGCTTCAGGATTACTTATCATGCCGAGACTGATAGGCAAGCTAAATGGACCTTTCAAACATTGGAATATATGCAGAGAGCATGTGTGTTGGAACATTATGGGAATTGGGACAACGGTCAACCATTAATCAAAATCTCCTATGATAACAACTATCATACAAGTATCAAAATGGCTCTTTATGAAGCTCTATATGGATGAAAGTGACAATTGCCTCTAGGTTGGTATGAATTAAGTGAGAATAGCCTTTTAGGACTAGAACTTGTCCAACGACTATCGAGTAAATAAAGAAGATCTGAGGTAAGATTTTGACTACTCAAGGTCGGCAGAAGAGCTATGACAATAAGAGGAGAAGATGTAACACCCTAATAATTAACCCAATACACCTAGACGGATTGATTAATTACTAGACTTTACTCTTTGCTTCAGTTCCTTAATCATGCTTTGAAAATACTTAGTGAAATTACGAGCCATTTTTTTTAAAAAAAAACATAATTGGAAACGTGAGCCGCGTTAACGTGAATGATTTAGCAAAATTTAAAAGACACATAGGAATTTACAAACATCACATCATAATATATTGGCTTCATCATACAGCATCCATAAGCACACCATAATACATATACATAATAACCTCACTTATACATTCCCATCTTAAACAAATACATCAAACTAGAATACATAAGACAACATATGCACTTAAAGTAAATATCCTTAAAGGCCGAAGAGAGCTATCCTAAAACTAGGGTATATGATCATGCTCAAGCCTATTAAGAACTTTCTACGGCCACTGCCCTTAAATGGTGGAATATATCCTATCTACTGACGAATTCCTTTAGAAAGAGGTACACGAGACGTACTGGGCTCAGGACGCATAGATGGTCTTCGTGCCAATCTTGGCTGCACCACACTTCCTCACTACCCTCTCTCACACGCGAGGGAGTAAGAGAGAGCTTCGAATATACATGAGTAGGGTTATCTGATGGATCCGTCTCAGATACCTCGTTGAGGGACATAATCAGGAATACCATGGATAGCAGATGAGGCGGAGTAAGTACGTAGCATCCTTTCATCATGTGGGCGGGCGTGCTCAAAAACCATTTCGTCACCATACGAAAAGACGGGAAAAACGATAGCTAGGAACGGGGTGTGCAAATGGACGTCCTACAAAACAAAAACACGTATCGCGCACCTCCCTTCAAAGTGATATGAACGATGCTCCTGTTCGTAGTGAAATTCCCATGTAGGGGTATCAACATATAGGATGAATGTCACCATCGGATCTGAATACAATGACGGAAATAAAGAAAGGGAGTGAGAATCTTGCTAAAGAATTCTCAGGAGGGTATCTCCTTCTATAGTGTCATTATCAAAGTCTCTAGGAACCTCGGGTTATTATAAAATAGTGAGCATGCTAAGATTCATTATTAAGTTCAAAAAGTACTTTACCGAGGTTCGTCAATTTTTAAATCATGCGTCTTATAATGCATCATAAACTTAGCATGTCATATTTATAATGAACTTTTCCTTTTATCAGCGCATCATATTCCTCATCATCATATCATAATAACTTACATAGAAGAACATCATATCTCATTTCTTTCATGCTTTAGGTGACTTAAAATCTTATCATCATCATTATTTTCCTTGGGGGCCGCCCTATTTGGGAGTAATCTAGGTTATGAGCTCATACCTTACTAGTCGTCACTAGCATATACTTATCCCTTTTGATAAGTTAAAATCTCTACTCTACCCTTTTAAGAGAACGGTTTAGGGGGCAAGAATCACCTTTTCACCACCTATAGTCTGATGGGTCCAAAGGATCATTTTCTCATAAATTTAAGTCACCATTAAGTCTTTGCATGTTATATCATAATACAATTTTCAATTCATAATCATTCATAACATTTTCTCGTTTATAGTCTTATTCTGGAATAATATATATACCAATTGTAATCATGCATCTGGAGATTCCAGGAAGAGAGGTGGGTCACAAATGGACACGCTTAAATACCAAGTCTTTCCTAGCCAGAACCTTTCCAAATTACACTTTTAATAATATACTTTCTTCCAGCAACAAAGAATATTTCATGTATAAGCATTCTCATTGTTTGCAACAGAAATTATAACATGCAAGCCCGGAAATCATTCAATGACGTCAAATACTTAATAAGCATCAAATCACTACATAGACTTATCATTTAAAACATCAAAGAGGCATCATCATAAATCCTTATCGAAAAGCTGTCTTAAACAACCAAAACTCTAGAATCGGGCAACCTTAATTATTAAACTGATTAATTATGCATCTAAGGGACTTATTACCATCAATTATAAGTCCTAAGAACGTTATTAGACAATATGAGACAGCATAGAATAAGTTGTTCTTAAGGTTTTACGCTAGAAGTTGCGTTTTTAACCCTTTATCATTACCGTTTTTCCTTATGATGCTAAAATTTTATGAATCATTCTCCCTTATCTAAACATGATAAAATATGGTTCTTAAAATCACTAAAGGCTCTGAAGAGAATACATAAATTTCATTCTCTAAAGTTCTAGAAATCTTGCTTTTATGGTTTTCTAGTTGCTAGTTTCATTTTTAGTGTTTGGATTAATCCTACACTAATTGTTACCAAATTTTTCGTGGCTTAACCAATCTTAAACAGAATTATATCATACTAAAACAGATTTGACAGTGGCTAAACTTAAAGAGATCAAAGACTAGCTAAATTCAAGCTTCACGGTTGTTTTATATAGCTAGTTTCTCTTCTAACTTGCATAGAATTGTTTCCTCATCAATAAACATAATAATCACAACTCTAAACATATTAAATCATCATCATACATTGGTAATAAACTCAGATCATTGGCTGAATCATGAATCTCATAAAATCACATTTTAAGTGTACATAGAATACTAGTTTCTTGTAAAATCTTTGCAAAGCCTTAAAACTCTTTTAGAAACTAATTCTTTTTGCTAAACTTGAAAGAATCTTCATGATTAAAATTCTCACTTAAGATAAAAGGAGCAAGTCTTGATCTTAAGAGATTTATGTGATATCTTAAAATCATAAACATGCTATGCAACCTCATTTTAATCTTGTCATTATAAGGTGATAACTTGGAATTATAAACATGATATGCAAATCCATTTCTTTATCTTTAAGATTTAAGGTGATGACTTGAAAATTAAACATGATGCAAGAGCTTGAAATATAAACATGATGCAAGAAACTGGAGCGCGGTAGTCGCATAGACCAGTGGAGGGAGAAGAGAATCTTAGAAAGGAGCCGGAGTCCGCATTACCGGTGAAGGGGAAGAGAATTCTTATTACATCTTATTAAGCTCCAAACTCAAGACTTCTTAAAGAATGAATTCTTTAACTTCAATAATCTTAAGGAAATTGAAAGTGATACTACCATTTTCCAACTTTGCTTGTGATACTTGGGCAAGTCTTTGAGCTCTAGGATCTTTAGGTGATGACATAAAATAAACATGTCATGCGTTGATTCTTTTAACCATTATAAAATAAAGTGAGAGCATAAAATAAATATGAGATGCATCCTCTTTATTATCTTTGAAGATTAAGTGACAACTTGAAATATAAACATGAAATGCAAGCTTGGAAATTTAAACATGAGATATGCAAGTTCATTTATTTATTCTTGAAAGTTTAGTGATGACATTAAAAGTAAACATGGTTATGCAAGGCATAAACTTAGACATGGATGCAAGTTCATTTTATTTCTTTACTAGAGCTCTTCCAAGACTTTAGAGAAATATAAATTCAACCCAATATATATCTTAGCAAGACAAAGTGAAAAATACATCTTTCAAGTTCTAAACTCAAGATCTTTATTTTTACATCATAAAAACATCATTCTTTAAAGTTTTGCATCAAGTGGAATTTTCAAGCTTTAAAGGCCTAACTTGTGATGGATTTACAACCAACACTCAAGGTCCTCATCATCAAGCTATCATCATATTCCTTCTTAGGCCATTTGGCTGAAATCATTAAAGAAAAATAAGGAAAGAAAACTGAAATTGTAAAGCTTTAAAATTAGTGAAACCTTCAAGTTTTAGAGGTCTAACTTGTGAAGGCTTTGCAACCAACACTCAAGAACCTCATCATCAAACCATGGTCTCATCATAATCTAGGCCATAAGGCCGAAATGTTTTTAAAAGAAAAGGGAAAACAAATCGAAATTGAAAGCTAGAAGAAAGTCCATGAAATCATCATTTTTGAGCTAGAAACATAACTTGTCATAGCATAAAATGAACTTAGAAACAACTCCCTACCTAATTTGATTTGAAGGAAAGGAAGAGAACTTGGTTTCTTTGAGTGAAATGGAAGAAATTCTTTGAAAAACTGAAGAGAATTTGGCCAAGAAGGAGGAAGAAAGAAAGCTTTTGGTGCTCCTAAGAACTAGAATTGTGTAAGTTATGATCAAAGGCTTCTAACATCTTCAAGCATGCCTATTTATAGAGATTTTGAAGCTCATAAATGGACAAATGAAGGAGGAAGGCTGATGGATTTTCATGGGGAACAAAGGGAGGAAAACATGGATTCAAGACAAGTTGTATGAATTTAGGGAATTATGTCTCATGGTGACATTTTGGCATTTTGTTTTAGTGTATCTTTGGGCAATTATTCTGATGCATAATGGCATCAATAATTTCTTTCATTACAGCCCAAGGAGGAGAAATTTGTGTGTTCCATGCATTATTTAGGTGTAGGTAGGTATCTTGCAAATTAGAGAATTTGCAATTAAGGGCTTAGGTGAATTAGTAAGCAATTTGGGTGTTTTTAAGCAATTTTAGGTTCTAATCAATTTAAATAAATAATTTTGACTCTAGATTAATAATTAGAATCTAATAACCTTTAATTTGAGCCTAATATTGCTTAGATTTCGTTTACGAATCAAAAATCTCAAAATTGCAAAACCACAAAACAGGGACAAAATGGTAATTTTACTTAAAAATTGCCCGAGACCACCCGAGCTTAACTAATGGTTAATCATAGCTTAAAAACACCTTTTAAAACATTTTAGTGAGGTTCGGGTCTAAGTTGGCACACAAATCGGGTTAAAAGGCCGCATGAGCATTTTGGTCATTTCGCGTCAAGCTCAAAATTATGATTCTTCTCCTCTATTAACACACTTAACACAAATAATCCCTTATTATTATCAAAACATCCCCTTGAGGATGGGTGGGGCCCACGATCCTCATTTTCTGAGTAAAATAACCTCAGAGGCATTTTGGTCATTTTACACGTATAGAAAATCGGGTTTGCAATACTTGCACGAATTGCTCCTAACTTCTCTTCTAATGTTATATTCCTTTATTAAGGATTGTTTAGTCTCAAATTTTATATAATATTTACTTACGGTAATTCGGTAATTCCTAATGACAGTAATAATTACAGGAAAAATTGGGCGTACAAAGACCGTTAGAATTCCTAGAAGAGAGTCATTAAAGTCTAGAAGTTCAATCCTCGTTTTATAGGTCCTTTTCATATCCAAGGTCATGTAGGCTTAGTGGCATACTAGATAGTTTAACTCCACGCCTGTCAAAGCTTCACGATATGTCCCATGTGTCACAACTTTGAAAGTACAACTTTGATTCTAGTCATATACTAGAATCTAAATCCTATGGCTATGGGATAGTTTGACGTTCAAGTTACCACCTATACAAATAGTAGAAAGCAACGTGAAATAACTTTGAGAAAGATTTGTCCTTTTTGTAAAGATTGTGTAAGCAGAGAATGATCCAAGAAGTATGCGTGAGGATTTGAGTAGAGTATACGAGAGGACTAAATTTTGAGAGCAAATTTTTTTAAGGGGTAGAATGTAACGACTCGATTTTTTAGTATTATTGTGATAAAATAATTAATTATGAATAATCTATAGGGATTTTAAAAATTTTAGATAGACAGTTATGATCAAATTAATATCAGGAGTTTGTAAAAAAAATGAAAATTAATTTAATATTATTACAAATTAATATAATAATATTTTAATTGAGATATAGAATGAGACCCTATAATTGGTATAATGACATAGATAAAATGAGGATAAGGGTAAATAAATATCTTAACCCGGTAAAGTTTCTTTTATGTCAATCGGGTACCAAAATGGTAATAATGGGTACACCAAAGTAGTATTAATCAGGACACCGAAACACTTAGTCTGGTAAAAATAATTAATATTATCAAATCCCAAATAATTTTTACTTAGGACAATTGAATAAATATAGACATTTCTAATATCGATTCAAGGTAAATCGATCTTGAAATATTTCACCCTTTACTTTTTCTCCAAGTTAGTGGATTTATAAAAAGGAAAAAAGAAAGGAAATGACATTTTTGTCTCGGATGGTCATAGAACCCACGTTTCTTCTTCTTCCCTTCACCATTTTCATTTTCTTCTTCTTGAAACTCCTTGAAACCTTGAAATCCTTGAAGACTATACTTAGGTAAACACTTAAACTTATTCAAGAACACTTCCTCTACATCAAACTTAAGCCAAAGCCTTCTTTTTCCCTTCAAATATGTCCAAACAACAGCATAAATAGGTGCTGGAAAGTGGGTTTGAGGCTTGAAATAGAGAAGAAAAAGCTAGAGAAAGTTTAGCAAAAAGCTTGGAAGAAAGGTAGGAAAGATTCTAGTCTATTACTTGTGATTGTTTGGCTATTTTTGCTAAATAAATTATTGATATATGCTGCAAAATTATTTTGTGAAATCTGAAATTTAATTTTAATATGTATATGTTGGAGCTTGCTAGATGTAAAAGATGCTAGGATGAAAGTCTCATGAATTGATTAATTGATGTAAGAGATTCACCTATGTAAATGAAGATATTTTTAGTTTTTTAATAAGAATGAGGTACCTAGAGATTTTACAAGAATATAATCAGGAAAAGTTTTGTAAAAATCTGCAAGATTGGTATTCTTAAAGTATGATGATAAAGTTTCATGAAAAAGGATAAGATTTTGATCTATAAAGAAAAGCTTTGCAATCTAAGTGAGAAACTTGGTTTCTTTCCCTTGAAATTTATAAGAATTTCATCATGAAGAACTTTACAAGTTATGATGATATAAATTTAAGAGAAGTTTCATAAAAAGTTAAGAGATTTAAATAGAAATCTCATAAAAATTTAGAAGATCTAAAGAGAATATCTCATAAGACTTCAAGAGATTTTTAAGAGAAAAGTCTCACAGAAATTCAGGAGACTTAACAGAGGAAATCTCATAAGAGTTAAGGAGATTTCAAGAAAATCTCAAAGTAAGAGTATGAAATATAAAACTATTAAGAAGAGATTTTACCTTATAACTAAGAGATTTTCTAACTAAATGATAAAGTTTCATACGAAGAAAGAAAACTGAAGAAATACACCTAATGTAACATTAATTGCTTAATGGTAAGCTCATGGATTCATGGGTAGTAGTAGACGTGCTACGCCCTTGGAACTATATCTAACACCCTAATATTTAACCCTAACATGCCTAGGACGTATTAAGATTAACTATTAGTTATTACTTCCTTTTGAACATCATTGTAAAATAACTTAGCGGAAAATACAGATAAATTTTTTTTTTTGGAAGTACATGTGCGTAAAACAAAATGCGAGCCTTCGTGTATGACATAAATGAAACGTAAAGCGAAAAGCGAATAAATCATACAAGACAAAGGCAATAAAGAACACCTCAATCATGAAAACATTCTTCATAACATTAATTAACATAGTTTAGTACATAACTACTGGAAAATATAAAGGAAATGCATAGGGTCTTACCCATATACATGGGAGAGCTTGCAGGACATAGAAACTGAAATGCATAAACGGAAAATAAAAGCAAGTACATGATAAATCCCCAAAGGGTAAGATTCCCAACTATCACTACCCACTCCCTCCACGTCTATTGATGACACTGACCCAGGATGGGAGATGTAGCCCACAAACTGACGGAGCTCCTGGATGTAGCCTAATAAAGTGGAGATCTAAGCATGGGAATCAAGGGAACGGCGTGGCCTCTACGACGTGGTCACCTCTCGGCTCGAACACGCCTCGCATGCCTCGGCTAGGTGACAGTGTCCTCGCTACCTCTACCGAGATCCATAGGGAACGAAGGGAAAAGCCCTCCGAGGATCGGCCTCCGATCGAGAACGGGGAACATACTCGGATATCCACGTGCCGATGAAGAAGGACGGGACGACGGTCTCGCGTCTCGAGGTCGCGTCCTCTCAAAAATCAGGTCGTCGCCAAAAGGTGAAGTCGGATCGAAGTGATAGCTGGAGACAAGGAAAGCAAACGGGCATCCCACGTACACAAAAACGCGCACCTCACAATGACCCTGAAGTGGTAAGACTGATGCTCGGGGTCATAGTGCACCTCCCAAGTGGGCGGGTCAATGAAGATCACGAACGACGCCATCGATGTCTGAAGACGTAACGGAAAGAGAAACAGGAGAGGGGTGAGAATCTTGCTAAAGAATCTCAGGAGGGAACCTCTATCCTAGTGTCATCATTTACGCCCCCAGGAACCTTGGGTTTATTATGAAAAGGTTAAACATGCAAAGGTTTATTATGAGATTTTCATAAAAGTATTTATCCAAGGTCCGTGTCTTTTATAATGAACCTTAATGCATGTATGCAGCATAGCAGAATGTGACAATACTTTAGGCAAACCAAACAATAATTAATCATCATATAAGTGGCATGTAACTTTTCTTGAACATCGTTCCTTTTCTCATACTTGTGACACTAACATCATAATAGTAACCCACCCCTAAAACTAGGCTATGAGCTCATACCTTAACTAGTCGTCACTAGTTTTTACTTATCCTCTTGATAAGCGAATCATAAACATAATCATAATCATCATCATCCCGACTCCTCAGTACGGGTAGGGGCCTAAGGATCACCCATCATGGGACTTTTTCCTTCTTCAAAACGCATCGACTGGTTAAGACCAGCGACTTTGTCCGCTTTGGCAGGCTAATGTCGATGCCCTCACGCTTTACCTTCCTCACTTGGAGCAGGAGTACGTCTCGGTGTGTCACATTAAACATCTTAAAACTTTCTTAAGTTTCTCAAATTTACGGAAATTCGGCAGGATAAACCTGCGCTTCTTGAATTTCCTCAAAATTGAGTCATGCCACATAACTCATATAATACATGTTGTCTCATAGATTCCTCAATCAAATAAACCTTTCAATCATGAAAAACATGTTTTCTTTGATCCATCTATATCATATCTCATGCATTATGTCCACAACATACCAAAATCATCATCTCAACACACCATGAATCCTCATGTAATCAAACTCATGTCACTAACACATTCATACATAACACAAGCACACTCGCTCATCTCATTCTCACATCACATTTCCTACCTCATGGTGTCTTATGCTTTGGCCCTTACGGGTCTTAAACTTGTGATTCAATTATCCTAACCTTTATTAAACATCATGATCAGGACTTGACTATGGGGGATTCTAGGATCTACACCTTAGGCTCTTTTCTAAGTTCTGTCTTTGCCTAAGATCCTAGGTTCGACTTCTAGGTATAAACACTAATTATGGGCCATCTTTCTTAAGCTCAATTATGCTGGAACAAAATTTATTATTATTCTCGTGTCTAAGGGTGTTAAGATTTTAATTCTCAAACCTTTCTATTCACTTCGTCCTTCCAAACTGCAAATCGTCCTCACTTTACTCAAACATAATCTTACGCATTCAACTTCTCAAGAATTCATACAGTGGCCAACAAGATAGAAAACCAAAAGTATGCATCACGCACAATCGCATCAAATCATGTTATAAGTACACACAAGTTACTAGTCTTTCTCTTGGAATAATTTCATGAGCAAAAATGGTGTTTTGGTAATCGATTACATGTGCCTGGTAATCGATTACCAAGGACTAAATTTTATTCTGGGTTCAAAAACAAGGTAATCGATTACATATGATGGTAATCGATTACTTAGGATTAAATCTATTTTCGGAAAATGAAAATCATTGGAGTAATCGATTACACAAATAGGTAATCGATTATAGGGCTTTAAGGACAGGTTCTAGGCATGAAGACGCTTGGTAATCGATTACATTGTATGGTAATCGATTACCAGAACCAAAAACCCTTCGAAAACTCTGGTAATCGATTACATAAGCTAGTAATCGATTACCAGAACCTGGAATTTGAGAAAACATGATTTTTGACACATTCCAAGTTATTTAAACACCTTGAGACCTCATAAAACATTTTGCCAACATTTTCCTGAAATCATCCTTACATTTTACTAAATCAAATCATCATTGTATCATACTAAAACACATCCATTCCTTTTTTATTAAAGTTTCCCTTGGAAGATACTTAGGGCAAGTCTTTGAGCTC
Source organism: Dalbergia oliveri (assembly GCA_030441495.1). Lineage (NCBI taxonomy): Eukaryota > Viridiplantae > Streptophyta > Magnoliopsida > Fabales > Fabaceae > Dalbergia > Dalbergia oliveri. The sequence continues at coordinate 4,494,127 of JAMLFY010000009.1, forward strand.
TAGAGTATTTAGGTGATAACATAATCTTAAACATGTTATGCACTTCGTTTTATTCTTCATTATAAGGTAAAGTGAGAGCATAAAATAAACATGAGATGCAACCTTATTATTATCTTTCAAGATTAAGTGATGACTTGAAATGTAAACATGAAATGCAAGCTTGGGAATTTAAACATGATAATGCAAGTTCATTTATTTATTCTTGAATGTTTAGTGATGGCATCAAAATAAACATGAGATGCAAGGCATAAATTTAAACATGAATGCAACTTATTTTATCTTAACTAGAGCTCTTCCAAGACTTTTAGAGGAATATCAATAGCCTTAACCCAACATGTATCTTAACAATAGAAGATGAGCTTTAGAGTTCTTAACACCAAGTCTTCAAAGAAGTCTTTGGTTTGAACTTCATCATCAAGCTCAAGAAATGGATTAAAACAAAAACTCCAACACTTTAACAAAACAAACATAAATAGAACTACTCATATTCTTTATTTTATTGCTCATGGGCTTCAATCTAGAGTAAACTCTTAGAACGGCCGACCAACTTTAAGGTTGGCAAGGGTAAGCTTAGAGCTTTTTGAAAACATAGGATTAATTTTCTTAACAAAACTTTTGTGATCTACTTAACATTTTTGGCAAACTTTATTCAAACCAAGGAAGAAAAATCAAAATCCTTAAGGAAAAAGGAAGAGAAAACCGAAACTTAAGCCAAGAAAAGGAAAGAAATCAAAAGCATGTATGGTCCAAGACCAAGTTGTTTCAAGCTTTAGAGGTTTCTCACATGACAACAACAAGTCATTATCTTGAAACCTCATCATCAAGCTCATGTTCTCTTTATAAAAAGGCCTCTTAGCCGAAAAGAAAAAGGAAGAGGAAAAGAGTTTGAAACCAAGAGAAAGCTAGAACTTTTCTTAAAGAACACAAGCAAAAACATTAAAATAAAACCCCTACCTAAGGAAGTCTTGAAGAGAGATGAAAGGAAGCTTTGTTTTCTTGATGAAATGAGAAAGAAATCCTCTTGAAACTTGGAGGAAGAATTCGGCCAAGTGAGGGAGTTTGAGAGGAAATGAGAGAATTTTTGCAAGAAGTGTAAACTTAACAAATGAATCAAAGTATGACAAGGTTCATCAAGGCTTGGTATTTATAGAAATTTTCAACAATGAGGCTTCCAAGGGGAGGAGGAATCGGTCACTTGGGGGAGGAAGGAGAGAAGAAATATCTCTTACAAAGGTATGGTTGTAAGTATGGTTGAAGGCATGGTGAGGTATGGGCAAAGCATGGCTTGAAGTATGGCCTAGGCATGGCTCTTTAAGACAACATGTGACACAATATGGGGATGAGATTTTAGCCAGCATATCAGCCAAGGGGGAAGGGATTTGGTTCATGTAATTGTGGTTTAAGGATGTGTTTAGGTGTTTCTTTGATTAAGGTTTTGATTAGGAGTTTGTAAGAAGGTGTTTAGGTGAGATAATTGGTTAATTAAGGATGTCAAGACTTGATTAGGAGTGGTCATACTAGATTAACAAATTAAATTCATTTTTCTTAGTCAAATGAGGTATGGCACAATTCCTTAATTTAAGGAATTGAAGAGAGAAAACACTATTCAAGATTCCATGACTAGGAATCTTGAATTAGAGAATGCAATTAGAGTTTAACTAAGCAATCTTAGGTTCTAATTAACCTTAATAAATTATTTTGACTCTAGATTAATTATCAAAATAAATTAATCTTCGATTAGAGCCTAATATTGCTTAGGTTTGCTTAATTGCGTCATTAGGCTCACTGGACACTATTCTAGGGGCAAAATGGTAATTTTACACTAAAACTACCCGGACCTCCTGGAACTAGATATCAAATACCACTCAAAAACATCATTTCAAACTTTCTGGAAAGTTTCGAGCTCAAACGGCACCTTTTACCCATGTAGAATAGGGGTATTTTGGTCATTTTGAGCCGAAAGTTCGAAAACGAGATTTTCACCTCGGATATCAATTGTAACAAATATAATCCCCTTCAAACATTGAGTTGACCCATTCGAGGACGGTCAACGTCCTTTAATTCGAGTAAAAATGACCTTAGGGGCATTTCGGTCATTTGTACTCATTATAGAAATTCCTGGCGTTACAATATCAGGTTGTAATCGCGAGGCATTACATCATTATGAGAAAAGGGATGTACTAGAAAGAATAGTGAGGCTATTCAGATTAGATGTAGTAACGTATTCCATCTAGTGAACTATATCAAGTTGTAACGTACGTTATATCATTGACCGTATGATCATAGAGAAGTATATCGAAGAGTTCTATGAGTTTTACCATTAAGTTTAAAATTGTCTAACCAAGTTAAATCAAAAGAAAATAATGATACTAACTACATATCAATTGCTTGATTATAAACTCATGGATTCACGTGTGATCATATTAGGTTGTAGTATGAGGTACTACAACAGGTGAACTATATCAGGATGTAAATGAGGTGTTACATCACCAGAAATGCATTAGATAAGAAGTATATCAGGAATCCTATGAGTTTTATTCTCAAGCTTAAAGTTCAGAATAAGATTATGTCCAAGAAGTAATGAAACAAACAAACTAATTATTGTGTAAACAACCAAAATTTAGCAATTATCTTCGAATCCTTTGATCTTTTATTCTCAAGCATAAGTGTACTCATAATAATGTATTTAATAAGTAAAGTGAATAAGCAAGCTAGACATTTCAAAAGAAATCAAAGATATATTAATTATTTTAATATTATGTCAATATCACTGTGTAGTAGACTAGTATTTTTCCGAGAATCTTTGATTCTCATTCCTGCGTTATTATATTTTTACATAGATGGCTATGATGGTGATTATTTGTAGAGATTCTCAATATTAATCTCACGGTGAGAGTTTCTAAATGAAGGATAGAGAATTTAGTCAGCATTTTATTTTATTTTAATGAGTTTTTGAGTAGTACCTACCTAGACTAGAAGTTCCTGTAACCAAGATATAGGTTGACATAGCTATGTATATGACTATTTACCATTGTATAATACAATTATATGGTATTGCTATTTTATTACGACCTAGAACTTATGTTCAAACTTAGCAATGCTCAAGAAGAGAATGCGGTTTATGTTTGTCACGAAAAATAGGCTCATATTCCATATTGTATATACAACTCTAAGGTCAAGTAGAGATAACAAGTAACAACTACACATTATAAGGTTATAGCTTAAGCATAGCCTTATGGTGTGAAGGGTGTTACATATTCAATGGAGTAAATGTAGTATACTTCTAGAATAAACAAATCTATTTTCATATATATACTAGTGTAGTACATGTGCATTGCACGGATCAACTAAATAAGTTAAATATAAAGATGATAAATATATTAAATCAATTTAATATTATTTTGTAATTATAAAAGTATTTTAAAAAATATTCATCATTTGTTGGCTTTTTATCCTAAGTCATGATAATTTGTTGATTTAAATTATTAAATTATTATTTTTTAATCATAGATAAATGTGATTATTTTCTAAAACAAATACTTCGTCTATTTCACAATAACTTCCTTTTGACATTTTGATATTTCACAATATCTATCCATTTAGCCTATCTTGGTAGTATTATTTTTTATTCCATTTATACCCTTAGTGTTAATGTATTAATTAAGTAATCAATACATTTATTAAGATGAGTAATAATAACTATATAAGGATAGTTTTGTCAGTTTATATAGTTTTCTATATTTACCAAGCTTTTTTTTACTTTCCTTAATATATGTATTGTTTGGTTTTGAAATTGTTGTGAAATAGAAGGAGTACTATGTTGTGTATATTTTGATTGATGTACAATTGAAAAACAATTAATAAGTAATAAAAATCGATAATAATTATTGAATTTAATAATATATAAATATTTGATAAATTAATAAATTTAATATAAAATCAATAACAATTAGTTGAATTTTAAATTTGTGGTCCTGTTACATCTCTATTCAAACAATGTAACATTCTTTTTCCCTATGTTAGCTCTAAAATCCTTCAGAAAGCTTCAATGCTAAACGTTTTGAAAGATAATAAAACCAATTTCGTGAAAATATTTTTGAAGAAGGACTAATCGTTACTTGAGTTTTTTGAAGCACCAAACAGGTTTATTCATGTTAGCATATTAGTTCTTAAAATGAAAACATTTTCACAATGACATGTGCAAACATGTTTAATCTCATTTAAAGAGATTTGGAACTCAAATAAAGTGAAAATATATCATGGAATGAACGTTTCTATGCTCAATGCATAAAAGGAAATTTTCAAGAACAAGAAACTAAGCTTCAGGTCTTCAAAAAGTATGCCACAACTTCAAAAAGCAAGTCACAAGTGAAGATTTCAATCCAGTTCTAAGAAAAGCATGGATACCATATTCAATTATCATGATCATGATCATGATCATTTCCTTAAAAACAAGCTTTGATTAAAGAAAGGAAGATCTAAGGATTATCCAGAAACTTGAAACGGTACTTTAGAAAGCATGTTTCACAGGAAACGGTGCACTTTGCAGGAATGGGAGGGAAATTTTGAAATTCAAATTAAAGTTAAACCCAGTGAGGACTGACGTGACATCTCTTTTGTCAACTTGGTCAACTGCCCAGCTTCTAGAAGGAAAAGTTTAGAAACCTCGTTAAAAGTAAAGAGTAGTTTCTGGAGGTGGACTGAAATTTCTATTAGACAATGACTTCTACAACTATAAAAAGTTAACTCTAACGCGTAGAGCTACTCTTCTAGATTTCTTTTCCAAGACACAAAAAGAAGATCAACACATGTCACTAGGAAAATAGATCAAGGGTAATGATCATAAATAAAGATCAAGTATAAAAGGAGATGTTGTGCTAACAACATAAGAACTTTTGACTAATTATCAATTATGTTAAAATGCTAGAAAAATTTCCTCTCGTCTTCTGCAAAAACTATTATAGCTTGTAATTAATTTCATCTTTGTAAACATCTTCTTTCTATGTTCTCAGTAGATCATATGTTCTTCCTAAGAAGAATAGCTAGAAAGAAGTCATTCAAGTTTTCAGCTTAATACCGTTTTATTCAGAGAAACTTGAATGTTTAATAGTTTGAGTGGTCCAACCCAAACACAAATCTCTATAACCCAATTCGTAGTGACCGCTGAAGTTAGCTTGAAGAGGCTAAGCAAAGACTACTTGCAAGTGACAGGAGAGTGAGCTACTGGTCACACTTTGTGTTAGCTTAAAGTAGGCTAAGCAAAGACTACTTGTAAATGACAGGAGAATGAGCTACTGGTCACGTAGTGAGTTAGCTTGAAGAGGCTAAGGAAAGACTACTTGTAAGTGATAGTAAAGTGAGTTACTGGTCACGTAGAGATAGCTTGGGAAGGCTATAGAAAGACTACCTAACTTTCTTAGGGTTGAGAAAGGGTTTTTAGTGGAACTCAACAATGGTTGAGAACGAATGTAGGCAGGTTGGCTGAACCAGGATAAAAACTCGTGTGAGGATCTTCTCTCTCCCTAAATCTCCTTTATATTTTGTTTTGTGCTTATTGTATTTATTTCTCTGATAAGCTTATTCAGCCTTGCATTTATTACTTTTGAGATAGTTTAAAAAGTTACTTTCTAACGCTTATGACATTGTTTCCGCTACACTTCAAATTCTTACTTGATAGTTTCTGTTTAAGTTTTTCATAATAAAAAAAGATAAAGAAAAGTTAAAGCATGATTCAACCTCTCTTTCTCGTGCACTTTTCAACTACACCCTATTCATGATCAACACAACTATTTAACCTTTCCACTCATAGTTTCCACTTTATACAAATAAAAAGAATCAAGAAAAGAAAAATACACGTACAAACATAGAACTAGCCTCGTCAAATAGAAGAATGAAGTATAGAACTAGCCTAGTCAAATAGAAGAATGAAGTAAATGATTCGAATTGTTAAACTCAAATTTTAAGCATTAATTATCAGACTAATTAGATATCGTCTATCATCAATCATCTGTTAAAATTATAAAAGAAAATCTTTATTTTTTTTTGTACTTTGGAAATTACATTGGTCATAATGAGGTTTAAATCTAAGACCTTATGCATACTACCCAAGCCCCTCACTACTAGACCAATCACAGGAGCTTAAAGAAAATATTTATTTGAAATTAAAAAATTGAAATTAGTCTTTTTAAAGGCAGTAAGTTTTTTTTTTATATTTTTTAAGATTCTTTTAATTTAGCAACATTTGGTGAAATATTTTCAAAAAACAATTCTAGATTATAATATATGTGTTGATATTTTTTTTAATTATTTTTAAATGCTCTAGTTTTAATTTAGATCTTTGCTACAAAATCTTGGCAATTTTTTCTTAGCTGTTAGGGTAGATTGGGAAAACATATCCATTGAATGTTGCCGTGAAAGTTGTTAAAAATAATTTCTTTTTAAAAATCAAAATAACTACTTTTTAAATGCTAATTTTTTGAGGAAACTTTAAATGATGGAATTGAATTAAGCACAAGGAATAATTTTTATACGTAACATATTGAAGAAACTACTCAAGTATTCAAATTGAGAAATGGATTTTGAAATTTTCGTTCAATTCATTATTTTTATGGTGGGTTTTTGAAAATATAAATAAAAGCATTAACTTTATCTTTTTTTTAAAACTTTTATATTTATATTTTCTTTTCAGATGAATGCATTTAATGTAAAATCCATTTGGTTGCTATGTAACACCTGGAAATATATTTCAAAAGTTTTATTTAAATTTTATTAATCAGAATTTCATGAATTTGATAAAATTAGTCATAATAAGAACGACTAAAAAATGTAAATACTAACTTTGCGGGCCTTGGGATAACTAAAACCCTAGTATTGAGATCAAAAGATGCCAAAGACTGAGAAAAGATAGGATTAAGATTAGAAATGGTTAGAAATGAAGATTTTAGACCCTGAATTAAGTTTCGGACAATATTTGATTACTTGGGTATGGCATTTTATTCGTTTAATAAAATATCGATGTACTTCTTACATTGTATGAGACTTAGGACAAGTTGGACACCTCACTTGACAAGTGTGTGGCTTAGAAAAGGCCACACCATTGCCTTTTCCAAGAGACAATAAGAGTCTTACAAAAATTCATAATTTATCTTTAAGAAAACCATTTTTTAATAGAAATTAATGTGTATGTTATCTTAAAATGAAAAAAAAATCAAAAACCTTATCATTTCTCTCAATAGTTTTGGCCAACACCCCAACACCCCAACACACAGCCATCTTCATCTTCTTCTTCCTCAAACTCCAAAACTTTGCTTGAAAAACTCTAAACTACACCCTAAAACTCCAAAATTAAAGCACAACTTACATACTATCCCTTGTAACTCCCAAATCAACCCTTTTTGAGGATACCTCATATCATCATACCATCAATTATACTACTATTCTTGCTATTCTAAAGGAGGGTTTACTTGGGTTAGATAAAAAAAATTAGGCATACAAGCTTTGAAGGAAGCCAAGAACAAGAGTTAGAGTTTACAAAAGCCAAGTAGGGCTTTCTTTGATATCTTTTCTTTTAAAAATTGCTCTGAAATTTTCCTACTGATTTGGCATGAAATTTTTGGTTGTATTGATCAGAATATATAGATATTGATGTGTCTAATTGGGTGGAGTGATTGGATGATGTTAGAAAATCCTTTTTGGCAAAATAAGTTGAGAACTATGTTGCTGAATTTCAAATTAAACAGACAACTCAAATTGTATGAATTTATTCTACAGTTGGAGACTTTATTTTGAGTTAAAATTTTTATGTGATGAAGCTAACATATGAGAGTGTCTCTAGTATTTGAGCACTTTTACTATTTTTGAAAATTCAAGAACCAGCTGGTTAGGGTTTCTAAATGAACAGCTAATTCTGAAGCACTAAATTTGTCTAATTTTGTTACTAGATCGAATTTTGACTTGAAATTTTTATACGGTGTTGAGAACATCTTGAATTTCAATCCTGAATTTTTATAGAATTTTGTCTATTAATTTGATATGATAATAAAATTGGGAAATCTGACTATTGATTGAAAATAAGTAGTTTCTAACCTTCGAATTTGTAGAATTTTGTTACTATAGCTAGAGACCTTATTTTGTTTTGAAATTTTTACAAGGTTTCATAGACGTGTTGAACTAACTTTGAAAATTTATTTTGCTCTATTTTGATGAGGTTTAGTAGCTAATCCATAATTTTTTTTAAGACTGAAAATCAAGACAGCACACTAAACTAGCTGAAAATATGATGGAATGACTATGATTTGATCTCATTATGCTATGTGAATTTAGTGGATGATGTTACACATATGTAAATGTGAGTGCTCATGATAAATGCTCCTACATGAATAGAAGATTGAGATTATAGCTTGAGATCATAAGTGATATGTATGCTTGATGCATTAAGAAACTCAACAGTTGATGCTAATGCATTTATGATTGTGGTGCTTGTATACGTGACATGAAGCATGAAGATGTTATGTGCATATAATTGTGAATACTTTTGATAATTGCCTCTATATGAGAGAAAGATCAAGAATATGTTTTCTTGGAGAAAGTAAATCCAATCAATTAGGAAAAGTAAACCTGACTACCCTTGAATTGAGTCGGGAAAGTAAACTTGGCTAGGAATAGATCTGTGTGAGAGTTAGAGAAAATAAATTCAATGATCATGTATAGGAATGAGCTTAGTTCTGAAAATAGTCTATTGCCCTGGAGTGGAATAAGTCACCATAGATCAGGGCTAAGAGAAGTTAAAGTAGCAATTGTCCTGAGTAGTCCTCTATATCATGTGCTAAGTAAAATCAGAGATCCCTTTGATATATCAAGGGCACTTAAAGATAAGAAAGATACGATATCCCTTCGATGTACCAAGGGCACGTAAAGATAAGAATGATGTATATAAGATCCCCTTTGACATAAATATCAAGGGCATGTAAAACTAATTTCATTAAAGAGAGTCATTGCATCATTCATATGCATATATTACATTCAATTATTTATCTAAGATGATTTATTTGATCTTGAGCATTATGAGATATGTGTACTAAGCGACTGAGTTCTAAAAGAAACTAACTTTGGAATGATGATTTTGAACTTTTAAAGGAATCCTTGATATATGTTGCATGATCACATTTTCTTAACAAACTAAAGTGGCTGGGATGATAACGATGACATGGATTTTATTATGTATTTTGGGGATGCCTACTGAGAATTTCACAATTCTCACCCCTATGTTGTTTATGTTCCCGTGTCATTTCCAGATTTCTTAAGAGAACAATGAGGTGGCTACTATGGAAGCTCAATAATTGGAGTACCTCATCAATTTTATTTTATTATGTATATATGTTTGTAATTATATAAGGAGAGATGTACGTTAAAGCACATAGAAGAGCCTATTCATGTATTTGGATTTGTACTCAATGAATATTGTGTTATTGTTCTATATATTTCAGGAGAACTATGACTTAGTTATAGCACGAATCAATCGAATTTACTATGAATACTTAAGTAAGGTCCACTAAATTATAAGTAACAACTCCTAAGTCTAGTGTCATGGCTTAAGGATAATGTTGTACTTGAAAGGGAATTACATTATGGTATTAAAGCAATTCATCCTAGTAGGACCTTAAGGAATGGACTAGCTATGCTTCCAATGTGTAGTTATTTAAAAATTAATTGAAGCTATATTAATAAGAGTTTCAATATTCTTAAGATGTAGTGATAATAAGGACGATCCAATGAACGAGTAGAAAAAAAATTCAGGCCAGTGTGAATAGTAACTTTATGGGCCTGTAACAGAGGAATAACCATAGAATTGGGACCAGGAGACCATTTGGACCAGGGAAAGATAGGATGAGGATTGAGATAGAGTATTGGACCCAATATTAAATTCAGGTAATATTCTGATTGCCGAATACAGTGTTCCACCTTTCGGTAAAAGTTTGGTATGCAATTTTTACATCGAAAGATGACTTAATCTTTAAGATATGGATAATGCCTATCTATTTAAACCAAGTGGATGGCTAAGATTCAGTCTTGGTTAACAAGATCAAATCCTAGTCATCCATCTTATTTTCCTTTTAGAAAGAATTTAGCCTTTATATTAAATAAATGCTTAAAACCTAACCTAAGATAAATACAAGACCAAACAACCTTATTACTCCACTTCATCATTTCAACCAAAGGAGAAAAAGAACCAGCCTCCATTGTTGCTTTCTTAAGAACTCTAATCTTGAATTCAAACCATCAAAACCCTAGCCCAAAGTTATTAAAACATCAAACTTCCTTTACTAAACTTATTCTACTCATCACCACCTACAAAACTAACCGATTGGAATTTGGATTTCTCACTATTTCTTACTTTGATATCTTATTCTCCACTGCTTAAGGAAGGGTTTGGTACTGATTGGAAAACCTTGAGATAAGGAGAAGTCATTCTTAGAACAACCTTTGGAGCCAAGAGCTCTAAAGCTCCAAAAAGTAGGGTTTTGTACCCGTTTGGTTCATTTATGTTTTCTTACATATTTTCATTGTTTAAATTGATGTTTCTAGTTCTAATATATGATTACAAATAGATATAGATGTATTTACATTAGTGGAGTAGTTTGATGCTTGGAAAATCATTTTTGTCAAAAGAAGTTTTGAACTAGTTGCTGATTTTTGATTTTTCCTGAGGAGAATTAGTCACGATTTTTCTCATGTATTTGTAGATATTTTTATGAGCTAAAAATTTTATATGCTGAAGCTAGGAAAGGCAACTCCATGATTTTTCTTGGGTCATTTTAACGACTCTTACTACATTAAAAAAATCAAGAACCATGACTATCAATACTACTGTACATTGCGAACCCTAAACCTGAATTTTACTAATCTTTTTACTATAGCAAATGATTGAATTTTCCTTTGAAATTTTTACACCATGTTGCAAATATATTAAGGTTTAATGATGAATTTTGTTCTAATTTTGTGGATCCATTAAAATTAAGGATTCTGGCTTTGAGTTGAGATTTGGTGGTCTTGACACACCAATTTGTAGAATTTTGTCAACCTAGCTAGAGAACTATTTTTCTCTAACATTTTTATAGGACCTTGTGGACACATTGAGATGTCATGGATAATTTTTGTAGCCTTGAAATTGGTTGTTTAATATGCAAACTAAATTTTGGAATAAAAGTGTAAAATCTACCAATGTATTGCAAAGAAGCCAAAGTCTTGAATTAGTAATATAATGGCTTTTGATTCAAGTAGGATGAGTAAGAATTCATGCTAAATACTTTAAAGATTGGTTTATGCAAAATGAATGAGAATCACTTGTGATTGATTGTCTATATGTGATTAATGCATGCCTTTGGGAAAAAGAAAAGTAAATGATGCATATGTGTGATAAAAAGAACGTATGGATTTCAATTGTGCATGTTTTGACATATGGGCAAAAGAAAACAAGACTCAGGTTAATTATGGGGAAGGATAAAAGAGGAACTTCCTTAGAGATATTATAAGTCGGTAGATGTATCAGCTAGGAATAGAACTGTGTAAGATCCAAAAAAGGACAAGATGGAGTCCAGAATCATGTATAGGAATAAGATTAGTCCCTGAAAGTAGTCTATTTCCTATGTGTGGTGTAAACCACTGTAGAATGCTAATTAGTCTAAAACTAAGTCTTCCCTATGTTGATGAAAAGAGAAATGCACTGAATTGACTTCCATGGTCACAAGAGAAAATATATGACTATTATTGTTTCTGCATACAATTTTACATAGAATTTTCTAGTATGGATGAAATTACTAGTTATGTTATGTTTATATTTGAAGGGTACCCTAATGAGAATTTTATAATACTCTCATCCCTACGTTTGCATGCATTTTGTCTTGTATTTAGATCTTGTAGATGTTGTCAATGATATTCTTCCTTGATTCGCCACAATGGAGTGGCACTACAATCCCTGGACTAGACTCTTTGTTTGTCGTAGGCTACTCCCAAGTCCGCGCTTATGTGTTCCTTAGTGCCTTGTTCAGGTCTTCAATGTTTATCACGATTTTCACCCCGCTTTTCCATATGATGGTGTGCCCCTCGTTTCAACGTACCTGAAGGCACCATAACAAAATGACAACAAATAAAATTTATTCCTAAAAGAAATAAATTAAAAATAAAACGAAGTCACTACCAATTTTAATTCTGAAAAAATTAGAAAACCATTCATTTGGCAAAATTAGTCTTTTGAAAAGATATGGTCCTGACTAATTATAATTAGGGAAGGGTGAAACTTAATCCCACTACACCCCTAATACATCTTATAAGACGGTGACCTCAGAGTTCATTATGCAAATTAATTTATAACTTTAATAATATTTATTTTCCCCCCAAAAAAATATAACAATTATATACAAATAAATAAATGAATAATAAATAGAAGAAGTGAACAAAATTTGAAGAAAAATTAGTTTTGACTTGATAGTTATGGGCTACGCCGACGTATCTTCTGTACAATGAGGAACTCAAAGCCACATCGTTCTTGTAGAAAATAATTGTATGTTTGATGGATTTTAATTAAAAGAAAGAAAAAAGTGGGTTGATTGATTTTTGTTGTGAAAATAATTTTTATGAAGAAATTAAAATCCACTTTTGCATAGGATTTAGGATAATGTAAACTATACAATAAACCCTTACATTCTTGTGAAACTTGAGCATGATAAATCATACATCAAAATCACAAGTTGTTGCATGAATTTGAAAATCACTAAATTGTTATTTATTACGTTCTTATTTGCAAAAAAAAAGAAAAATAAGTGCATTACGATGACCAAAACATGGAAAATCATTATACCTAAGACTATGAGAACAATATGACCATAAAAACCAAAAAAGACTAAAAAATAAATGATGGATAAAATGAAACATATGGACTAGATGCTAAAAAAAAACAAATTTAAAAAAAGAGTGAATAAGATGCATGAATACACTAAACAAAAGATGTCAACAGCATATTGATATCAAAGGATAAGAATAAGGAAGTGTTCTTGTGGCCATAATTAAGTGAGCACACAACCATGTACGATGGTTACCACAGCTTTGTGATGGCAAACGGGAGCAAGTGATCAGCCTTCCGCAATGATTGTGTGACGATGTCAATGTCTAGGTTGACGTTGATGTTGAATTGCAACTATTTGAAGGGAGGAAGGCTGGCTATGGTGGTGGGGGTGCGATGATGCTGCTACAAGGTCGAGGTTAGTGTACGTGGCAAGGGCGGAGGCTAGTGATTTGATGATGTTAGTGATGGAGGATGAAGGTCAAAGGAGGAGAATAATGGTGATAGTATTAGTATTGATGGCTTGATGGGTTTGAAGGGATGATGTGAATAATCAAGGATGAAGGTGCTTGCTGGGCTATGAGGAGAAAGGCTTTTGGCTTGAAGGAGATATTATAAGGGTTGTGATGAGAGTGATGTGAGCTGAGAAGAGAGAATCCGTCCCCTTTTACGTGCATGATTAATTATTATATAGAGACTAGATTAGAGAGATTTTGGGAGTCAGTTAGGATTTTAGTCAGTTGAAGATTTTGATTATTTTTGTTAAGCTAGTTAAGATTTTGATCTGATTTTAAATTTTTATTGAGTCAACTAGAAGTTAATTCAAATTTCAAATGCACGCAAAAAGAAAAAGGAAAAGAATAAAATAAAAGGAAAATAAATAAGTAAATTGAAGACAGAAATATGGTGTTCACAGTTTCCCACTTTACTAGTTTCTTATCATATAATATAAAAACCATAGTTTTTTATATTTTCGTTGTAAGAAACTAGTGAAGATATGGATACATATTTTTGTTTCAACCTACATGTGAAAGTGTGTGAGAAGTGAAGGCATAAAAGTATGTGAAAATTGAACGCATGACAGTGCTGAAAGTATGTGAAACTAAAACTTGATAGTGCTAGAAGTATGTGAAATTAAATGCTAGAAAGTGCCGAAAGCATGTAAAAGTAAATTGACAGTGCTGAAAGTATGTGGAATTAAATTGACATTGCTGAAGTATGTGAAAGTAAATGATTGACATGTTGAAAGTATGTGAAATTAAATGTTTGACAATGTTGAAAGTATGTGAAAGTAAAATGCTTGATATGCTGAAAGTATGTGAAATTAAATTGACAGTGTTGAAAGTATGTGGAAGTAAATACTTGACAATGTTGAAAGTATGCGAAAGTAAATTGACAATGTTGAAAGTATGTAAAAGTAAATGCTTGACAATGCTGAAAGTATGTAAAAGTAAATGATTGACAGTGCTAAAAGTATGTGAAAGTAAGACTTGGCATGTTGAAAGTATGTGAAATTAAATGTCTAATAGTACTGAAAGTATATGAAAGTAAACATTTGATAGTGCTGAAAGTATTAGTGATCATTGCTGAAAACTAAATGATGTGATAATTGCATAAAAGCAAATGATGTGATAGTGCTGAAAAGTAAATAATGTGATAATTGCTGAAAATAAATGATGTGATAATTGCAAAAAATAACTGATGTGATATTTGCTAAAAATTAAATGATGTGATGATTGCCAAAAAAATAAATAAATAAATGATGTGATCGAGACAGAAATGTAAATGATTGGGATCAAGACAAAGGAAATGATTGGAATATAAACAAAAGTAAATGATCAGGATCAAGATGGAAAGTAAATGCTGGTGATTTAGAGAGAAAATTAAATAGAGTATGTGAAGTAAATGTTGAAGACACTAATGTTTGTAAAAGTATGCAAAATTAAATGCTTGGCATGTAAACATAGGAAATGACTTGTAAAGACATTGAGAAAGGCATGATGGATGGAAACGAATGATTTATGTATGTTGTGATATGTGATGTCTACTCATGGTATGTGATATTTACAAAAGATAATTATTCATGGTGCAGAAAAGCAAATGTCTATGGATGATTCTGAAATGATGGTGTGATGAATGATGCAATGACCATGATAACTATGCCTATGTGATTTAATAGTAAATGATGAATGCCTTAAAATGATGAAATAACTCTACACAAAGTTTTTTTTTTTGCCCATGTTTGGGGTATGAAAACGATGAATGTCCTAGGTAATCTAGTGCTTGAAAATGTGAATGCCCTACTATGATAGATAAATCTATAGAAAAAATTTGCCCTAGTTTAAGGCATGAAAATGTTGATGGTATGAGCATGATGAATATCCTAATGATTTGATGATTAAAAACTTTGCATATGATAAATGATGAAACCTAGATGATCTAACATGATGAATGATGGAACCTGATGGTCAACTGCAAAAATTTCACAAAAGGAGAATGATGAAGAAAGAGAAAGCAAACTACCTCTTTTTTTCTTTTTTAGAGAATGATGATTACATGCTTTGATGATTTGATGAAGGGAAGATGAATGACATAATATGGTAGGAAAACTATACAAAGAGAAATGGAGGGAGAGAAACAATTGCCCCAGTTGCTGCATCCAAACACTACTTTTCTTGGAAAACCTTTACTTCCCAAATGAGTCATTTTGTTTAAAGGGCCATTGTTGTTGACTTCTCTTGTGGACAATCCACTTTTTCTTTCTCTTTCAAACTACTCATGGATTTTATTTTCAACTTCGCCCCTATCCTATGTTGTAGCCTGACTTAATTTTGCTCTAACTTTTGCCTAGACTATCTTTTCAGGTTTTCGATCTAGCGAGCCTTTTTTTTTTTTTTTTTTACCTTTCGTTTTCAAGATTTTGATCTAGCGAGATTTCTTATGAACTCTATTAGCTAATGCCTTTTGACTTTGTATGATTATGCGTAGTTCAAGAAAAAGATGGACAAAGAAAAATGCAGTTCTTTAAAAGAACACACCTTTTGATGGTGATGAAAAGGAAAAGGGAGGTGAAAGTAAGGTATGAGCAGATCTAATCAAATTAACCTACTTTATTGATGACTTGGTTATGTTGAACCTAAAGTCATGATCAAGACTACAATCTCTTTCTATGCGACCAACAAGTCTGTATGCGAAAGTTGTCTTTTGATCTTCTGCGAACGCCTCTTCATTGATCCTTCATCACCAAATCGAATTGCCCCAGTTTGAGCCCTTTTTTTCAAAAGTCCTTGTTTGTAGACTTTCCCGCTGTGCGTTTTCTAGGTCACCCTTTTGGATTTTCAATCTAATAGGTATTTTGTGCTCTAACTTTTGCCTAGATCGTCATTTCTCTTTTGAGACTTCAATCTAGTAAGCTTTTTCTTCCTTTTTTTTTTTTTTTGGCTCTAACTTTTGCTTGGACCCCTTTTTTTCAATTTCCAATCCAGTCGAGCCTTTTCCTTTCTTTTCTCATAATGTGCGCTTTGACTAAGTGCTTTCTTGCAAAGTGTTGCATATTTGCCTAGGCGTCTACTTGGTATGACACTTCAAGATTGAGTCATTTGAATTAAATATTCGAGGCCAAGCTGCATGATTTCCTTAGTTGATGGTGACATTTTGATTTTTGATTTGTCATTCATTTTGTTTAACAAGATTCAATATTTAAACAAATCATTTGCATAGTTTAGGATCTTCATCATGATCATGGTCATTCAAGCTTATTGTAACACAAGAATCAATTCATGGGTCTCTCGATTATTTCCCGCCTCAATCTTAAAGAAAAGATAAAAGAAAAGAAAAAGAGAATGAGTGAAAGAACAACAACGGTGAGAAAGGAAATAAATAATATAATGATTGAAAAGGAACCATACATAATAATGGACAAGTCTCAAGACATAAGCAAACTCACAAAGATAAATCTAGTAAAGCCAACAATGTTCAAGAATGCATTCAGGCGCCACTACATCTAACAGGGCTTCTTCTCTCTTGCATCTTGTACTTCAATAGCTTTGGCATCAATCAGATCCCACACAACATTTCTAAAACTCTTACAGTCATCAATCGAGTGTCCAAAAGTGTTGGAATGATATTCACAGACATGATTTGGATTAAACCAATGAGGATATGGTGGTGTTGCAACACCAACAGGACATGGAGCTAATAGATTTGCATGATGCAAGCTCTTAAACAATTCAGAGTTTCTTAATTTGAAGTTGGGCAAGGGACGACTATTTCTTGGTGGTCTAAGGCTAGAGTGTTAAAAGGGGTTCTTTGGTGATTTGGAGGCATAGTCTGGTAAGGCATGGGTTTGAAGGGTGCATATGGTTGAAGGGAGGAGATGTGATTGACTTGATATGGCTGAGGTGGATAATGCATCGGGATAAATAAGGTGTGGAAGATGGGTAATGTGGGTATTGATAGGACAGATAGTAATTTGGGTGGAAAATAGGCTTGTAGGATTGGGACAATTGTTGTGATTGTGTGGAGTTCACTGTCTTCTTCCCTCTTACACAACGACCTTCGCTTGGATTGTAGCTTATTCGACGAGTCTTCTATTAACTCCACCTTCCCTTCTTGGATATTTGCTTCAATTCTTTCTCCGATTTCCATTAAGTCCACGAATTCCTTGACATGGGTCCCTAACATATTCTTGAAGAATGGACCCTCTAGTGTGTAAATGAAATAAGAGCACATCTCTTGCTCTAACACCGGTGGAACAACTTTAGCAGCCATAGCTCTCCACCTTTGAGCATACTCTTTGAATGTCTCACTCTCTTTCTTTTTCAACCCTTTCAGTTGATCCTAGTGGGTACGACATTCAAATTGAACTTGTATTGATTAGTGAAAGCTTGAGCCAAGTCTTCCCAAAATCTAACTTGTATTTGATCTATCTGATACCCACTCCCATGTAGCCCCGTCCAAACTTTTAGGGAAAAAGCTGATTAGGAAATTCTCATCTTTGGACCACATTCCCATTTTGGTACAGGACATTTGGAGGTGCATGATAGGATTAGCGCTACCATCAAATTTGATTAACTAGGCATCTTGAAATCCTTGGGAATGGTGACATTTGGAGCCAGGCATAGGTCATTGATACTCATGGGGCCATAGGGGTTAGGCCTTCACAACATTCAAAACTACTCCTGGATGCTTTGTTCCAATTCTTCCCTAAGCTTCAATCGCTCTATCCCCTTGTGATCTTGCATCTGTTCCCTCCTCATTCTACGGTACTGCATTGCTATTGTTTGCATCATCATTGTTATTTCCAGCACCTTCCTTTGATTTCTTTATAATCTCGAAAGCTTCTTTGAACGTGACCCCTGTTCAAGCATCATAGTCTTCAAGTTGTCAATCTTTTAGCTCAGATTTCTTCCTCCAGCTGTCATGACCCTTTTTTTCCTTTTCATCCTTCTTTTTGCTAAGATCAAAGTTTTCCAGGAAAGAGCAATGCTGGAACAACAAACCTTTGAATTGTATTTAAAATAAAACAAATTAACCACGAGAAAAGGAAAAAAATAAAAAATATGAAAAGACATCGAAAAATGCATGAATGCATGTATGCATGGACATGTCAAAGACTCTTTTCTAGTTTGTAAGAGAAAATGTCACGTAGTGAGTGTTTGGAAAAATGCATGCCAACTGGATTTTTTTTTTTTTTTACTTATGTATGCTATGAATGCATGCCATTTTTCTTTTTATGTATGCGGACTATTCTTAAAAGAAAATGTATGCATGAATTCATGCTAATTTTTTTCTATGGGTGTGGGCTATGTGTGAAAGAAAATGTATGAATGAATGTATGCTATATTTTTAAATGCATGAAAATGCATGTGAAATGATCTTTTTTCAGCATAGGGATATGGTCAATGTGATATGAGCATGCATGAATGACCTATGCATGACATGTTTACAAGAAAGAAATTTTTATTTTTTATTTTTTTGTAAAGGAAAAAATGCATGTATGTTGGAGATATATGCAATGAATGAGTAAGATAAGAAAGGAAAAAGATGCTCCTTTGTGTCCTAAAAGGGTGGTACTTAATGATTGAGTACCTCTAAGATTAATACCCTAATTTGGATAGTTGCTAGGCTCAATCTATTAGTCCATGATTTTTTGGATTGGATCTATGTCCCTAAAGTCAAGGTCCCTAGATTGCCTAATTGATAGGATAAGGACCCAACTCTACGAGCCCAACCATAGGGACATAAAAGTCACAATATGGTGGCTCATAGATTTGATAACAATTCGAGCAGAAGAATCAATGATTAGGGAAACATAAGCTTCACAATAACAACGTCAAAATCCCTTCTAGCCCTATGGATTTCCAAGGCCCGGTGTAGAGCCCAAAAATGTGTGTGAGATAAGTGATTGTGCACTGTGTGTGAGGAGCATACAAAGTGAAAGCCCTAAAACTACACAATAAGATCCAAAGAATATATACAAAAAGCTAAAAGAAGTCCTCTACCCTAAGGTTGGAATGACAAATATTTACAAATAATATAACAAAATTGTTTACCAAAAAAGAAAGACAATTATTTACAAAAATAAAACAAATGTGTTATGAAGTGGAAAATAAATATTATAAAGTTATAATTATTTGCATAATTAATTCTAATGGGCTTAACTCTCTAAATTCCCAATGAAGTCACCAGGGTTACAACGTACTCGGAGGGCACCATAACAAAATGACAACAAATAAAATTTATTCCTAAAAGAAATAAATTAAAAATAAAACGGGATCACCACCAATTTTAATCTTGGAAAAAATTGGAAAACCATTGATTTGGCAAAATTAGTCTTTTGAAAAGATATGGGTCCAGGAGTCTAATTCTGATTAGGGAAGGGTGAAAACTTAATCCCACTGCACCCTAATACATCCATATAAATACAGTTACCTTAGAGTTTATTATGCAAATTAATTTATAACTTTAATAATACTTATTTTTCTCCCAAAAAAATATAACAATTATATACAAATAAATAAATGAATAATAAATAGAAGAAGATAACAAAATTTGAAGAAAAATTAGTTTTAGCTTGATAGTTATGGGTTATGCGACGTATTTTCCTGTAAAGGAACTCAAAACCACGTCATTCTTGTAGAAAATAATTGTGTGTTTGATGGATTTTAATTAAAAGAAAGAAATAAAAAAGTGTGTTGATTGATTTTAGTTGTGAAAATAATTTTTATGAAGAAATTAAAACCCACTTTTGCATAGGATTTAGGATAGTGTGAACTATACAATAAACCCTTACATTCTTGTGAAACTTGAGCATGATAAATCATACATCAAAATCACAAGTTGTTGCATGAATTTGAAAATCGCTAAATTGTTATTTATTGCTTTCTTATATACCAAAAAAAAGAAAAATAAGTGCATTACGATGACCAAAACATGGAAAATCATTATACCTAAGACTATGAGAACAATACGACCATAAAAACCAAAAAAGACTAACAAATAAATGATGGATAAAACGAAACATATGGACCAGATGCTAAAAAAACAAATTTAAAAAAAGAGTAAAAAAGATGCATGAATACACTAAACAAAAAATGTCAACAGCATATTGATATCAAAGGATGAGAATAAGGAAGTGTGTCTTGTGGCCATAATTAAGTGAGCACACAACCACGTACGATGGTTATAGTCAGGCTTGTGATGGCGAACAGGAGCAAGTGATGGATTGAGGGGCAAGGCAGCAGCCCTGGGCAATGATTGTGTGACGATGTCAATGTCTAGGTTGACGTTAATGCTCGGAATTGCAACTGTTTGAAAGGGAGGAGGACGGCTGGAGTGGAGGGGTGCGATGATGTTATTACAAGGTCGAGGTTAGCGTACACGCAAGGGAGAGGCTAGTGATTTGATGATGTTGGTGATGGAGGATGAAGGTCAAAGGAGGAGAATAATGGCAATAATGTTAGTATTGATGGCTTGATGGGTTTGAAAGGATGATATGAATAATCAAGGATAAAGGTGCTTGTTGGGGGCTATGAGGAGAAAGGCTTTTGGCTTGAAGGAGATATCATAAGGGTTGTGATGAGAGTGATGTAAGCTGAGAAGAGAGACGTCTCCCTTTACCGTGCATGATTAATTATTATATAGAGACTAGATTAGAGAAATGTTGGGAGTCAGTTAGCATTGAGTCAGTTAAGATTTTGATTTGATTTTTGTTGAGCCAGTTAAGATTTTGATCTGATTTTAAATTTTTGTTGAGTCAACTAGAAGTTAAATTCAAATTTCAAATGCACACAAAAAGAAAAAGGAAAAGAATAAAATAAAAGGAAAATAAATAAGTAAATTGAAGATAAAAATATGGTGTTCACACCTTTCACCTAGCATACCGATTATCTTCGTACCCTCGCCTGGACCTGCCAACACCCCTCCAGGAGATGCACCATCCAGAGGTTTTGATGCCCCTATTGGGATGGTGCGATCATACCAATGGCAAATGGTTTTCACTAGGAAAATAGGATGCATTCAGGAACTCTTTTACACATACATATTTGTAGCCTACTTTTAGGACCCCTTAGCCTACAAACCGTTTTCCTAGATGTTTAGGATTGAGCAGGTTAGGCTAGATACTTGATGTGATTTTGAACTTTGTTCTTGAATAGTCTTACTAGGGGACTAACTTATTTTCCAGGATAATGTATATGTTGATGACTTGTACATGATGTGTGTGTGTGTGTACATATATATATATATATATATATATATATATATATATATATATATATATATATATATATAAGTTTTTTTGAACTATATATGGTTCGTTTCAATACATTAACTTGCAATATATGAGTTTGATTTACTTTCTTTTCATTTCTCTCGACTAGTATAAATATTATCAAAAAGTGACACTCTTCTAGTTACTTTGTTAACATTCGAGTAATGCACGATAGTTAAGACAATGTTACATTATGGTATCAAAGCCGAACTATCCTAGTAATCCTGAGGATTGGACCGGCTATGCTTCCTTATTAAAGTCATACATTATAATTTTATATAGGTGTATGACTGCTGGTTGGAATATTATGGGTTACCTCCACACTTAGCTTGGTATTGAACTTGATCAACTCAATATTTCTTATTTGGTGTGATAGGAATTGATGGCTTCAAATTAGTGTACTAGTAACGGGTTGGAGACGAAGCTGGTATGATGGATACCTTCCATGAGATGGTCACAGCCATGAGAGACAAGCTGCGATGGCTAACCGAATCATGGAAAAATTGGATTGCAATGATCAGTGGAACCCCTAGAAACCTTGGGGAAATAGAGGTAGATGTAGAGTATCAAAAATTCGCTGAGTTTAGGAAAGCAAACCCACTTCCATTTCAAGGAGCTTTTGATCCAAACAAGCAGAAGAATGGATTAAAGCTATAGAGAAGATTTTCTCAGTTATTGCCGTCCTAGACTCAAAAAGTATCTTCTGCTACTTATATGCTAGAAACGGATGCATAATTCCTGTAGGTCGGCACTAATAAGTTATTTGAAGCTTCACATACGAAGTCACCTGGGATATTTTCAAGGAAGCTTTTGTTCATAAGTACTTCCTTGCTTCCGTGAGAAATGCAGAGCTAGAGTTTATGGCACTTAAGCAAGGATCTATGAGCATAGCAGTAGTACATAAACAAGTTTAAAGAGCTCTACAAATTTTCTACTATTTACCAATGTGATCCCGATGATGCCTAGAAGTGGATGAAATATGAAGGAGGTCTACATGAGGATATTGAAGTAGCCATGAGTCTACTAAAGATTAAAGACTATGCTACCTTGGTAAATAAATGTCGGCATGTAGAGGAATCCAATAAGAAGTTAGCGAGTTTAAGTATGCACAAAACAATGCTAGAAAGTGGTTGGCACCCTAGGGCCCATGGTTTAAGCCTTTCAACCAGTCTAGAGGAAGATTTCTACCCAACAACAACAATAAAGGGAAACAATTTCAATCATCAAGACTAGTAGGTAGGATGAGAGTACCCTAAATGTAGAAAAAATCATGGAAACAAGCCTTGTCTGACAGCACAAATTATTTTCTATGGATGCTGAAAATGAGGCCACAAGGTGTATGAATGCCACAATAAAAAGAATTAGCAACCCGTCTCCAGGCCACAACACCATGGGCACGTTTTTACTCTAAGTGCTAAAGAAGCTTCTTAATGGAGTGATCCAAGGTAAGTGTGAAATAAATGGTAATACCCTAGATGTACTGGACGATTCGGGTGCTACTCACTCTTTCATATCTCATAACTGTGTATATAAGTTACAAATATCTGTTGAATTACCTTATGATCTCCTTGTATCCACTCCTACGCGAATCCTATTAGGACTTGTCATGTATACATGAATCTTTCTTTTTAGATAAGTACTAGAAAGTTTATAGCCAATTTAATTTGTCTTCCTTTATCTAGTTGAGATGTAATCTTAGGTATAGATTGGCTTGTAGCCAACCACGTTCTTTTAACTCTTCAGAGAATTGTTGTTTTCTACCTTACCTTCTACCCTTATAGTCCCTATTTCTTGTTATTTAAGCCTACTAACACTTAACCCTAGTAAAATGGACCATCAGGAATATGTTCTCCTCTTGATAAGTGAAACTGAAAGTGACCATGAGTTAAGTAAGATTTCAGATAAGGAATATCCATGTCTTCCCAAAGGATATTCTAGAGTTTCCTCCTAAAATGGAGATTAAATTCTATCGAGTTAGTTCCAGGAACGGTCCTATTTCAATTGCTCCTTATAGAATGTCCCCTTTAGAGTTGAAAGAATTAAAGGCACATATTGAATAATTACTAATGAAACATTTCATTAGACCCAGTGCTCTCCATGGGGAGCCCCGTTCTCGGAAAGAAAAGGATGGGGGTATGAGACTTTGTGTGGATTAAAGGCAATTGAATAAGGTGACAATCAAGAATAAGTATCCTTTACCAAGAATTGATGACCTCATGGATCAATTGCAAGGGGTAACCATATTCTCAAAGATTAATTTGCGATCAGGATATCATCATATTCAAGTTCGAAATGAAAATATTCCTAAGATTGCCTTTAGAACTCCAGATGGAGGTGATGTCTATTGGACTGACCATTATTGATTATATGAACCAAATCTTCCACCCTTACTTGGATAAAATTGTATTTGTCTTTATAGGTGACATACTTATCTATTCAAGGACCGAGGAAGACATGCAGCATCTTAGGGTCGTGTTATAGACCCTAAGAGGATGGAAGTTGTATGCTAAACTATCAAAATGTGATTTCTGGATGGAAGAGGTCAGATTCCTAGGTCATGTGGTATCACGAGGGAATCTTAGTAGATCCCAGGAGGTTGAACGAGGATTTCATTAGGAACGGCGACAATAGTGATGGAGATTTGAAGTTTCTGAGGGTGCCTGATACTATAGGCGTTTTGTCATGAGTTTTTCTCTTACAACTTTGCCTTTCACTGAAGTTAACCCGAAATAACGCTCTATTCAAATGGACACTTAAAATAAGAGAATAGTTTCCAGGAGTTGAAGTAAAAGTTGACCATGGCACTAGTGTTAGTACTACCAAGAGCCTCATGAACTATTTGAGGTTTACTATGATGCTTTTAGCAAGGGTTTAGGATGTTCATTAATGTAGAATCGAAAGGTGGTTGCTAATGCTTCTTGAATTGAAGCCACATGAAGTGAACTATCTAACCCATGACCTTAAACTGGAAGCGTGGTTTTTGCTCTAAGATCTAGCGACATCATCTCTATGGTGTGAAGTAAAATGTTTTCTCTAATCACAAAAGCTTAAAGTACCTTTTTTATTAGAAGGAGTTGAATATGTGGTAAAGTAGATGGATGGAATTTCTCAAGGACTATGAGTTTAATTTAAATTACCATCTGGGCAAGGCAAATATTCTTGACGATGCGCTACCAGGAAATCATTAAGTATGGCATGTTTGATGATTAAAGAGACAAGGATAGTGAAAAGCTTTAAGAATCTTAGTTTAGGTACGTCCCGTGACCCCTTTAGGATTATGTTAGGTCAGAAAGGTAACAAGTGAGTTCAAGGAACAGATTTTGGCTGCATAACATGAAGATCTAGAATTTCAAGAAACTTTAAGATCAGTCTTGCAAAGAAGTTGCTAGGATTTGCTCAAGATCTTGCAGGTATACGAGGTACAATGATAGGGTATGTGTGGCTGCAAGTGGCAATCTCACAAATGAAATTTTAGAGGAAGCTCATAAATGCAATTTTGCCATATATTCTGGAACTAGTAAAATATATGTAGATTTTAAGAAGATGGTTTGGTGGCCATGGATGAAGAAGGACATCATAGAGTTTGTCAAGAAGTATCTGACTTGTCAAAAAGTTAAAGTAGAGCACCAAAAGTCAGCTAGGACACTTAACATTTAGAAATCCCCAAGTGGAAGTGAGAGAGTATCTCCATGGAATTTATAATGGGTTTGCCAAGGACCTCATTAGGACATGATACTATAGGGGTCATAGTGGATAGATTGGCCAAGTCTCTCATTTCTTACCTATCAAGGCTAGTTATCCTTTGGATAAGTTAGCTTGTTTATACATTTAGGAGATAGTAAGACTACACGATGTTCCTTCTATGATAGTTGTTGATAGAGACCCAAGGTTTACATTGAGATTTTGGGGAGCTTTCCAAAAGGCCTTTGGAACCAAACTCGTTTAAGTACCGCTTATCACCCCCAAATTGATAGAAAAATAGAACGAACCATACAAACCTTGGAAGATATGCTAAGGGCATGTGTGATTGAACAGAAGGAAAGTTGGGATGAGTTGCTTCCATTGGTTGAATTTGCCTATAATAATAGTCATCACGCTAGTATTGGCATGGCTCCGTATGAAGCTTTATATGGAAGAAAATATCAATCTCCCTTACGTTGGTACGATTCAGGGGACACAAGTTTGTTAGGACTGATCTTGATAATCAAACTACCAAATTGATTTAGAAGATCAGGAGTAAAATCCTCACCGTGTAGAGTCATCAAAAGAGCTATGCTAATACTCGAAGAAAACCTTTAGAGTTTCAAGAAGGAGAACATGTATTCTTGAAGGTCACCCCACTACTTGGTGTAGGTAGAAACCTAAGAGCCAAAAAGTTGTCATTTAGATTCATAGGTCCTTTTCAAATTCTTCAACGAATTAGGTCAATTGCCTACCAGATAGCCTTACCCCTGCATTTATCTAATCTTCATAATGTCCTCCATATATCTCAACTCAAGAAGTATCATTAGGACCCAAACCATGTTATAGAACGTAAATCTATACAGTTAAGGGATAACTTGACATTTCAAGCACCTTTAATTCGAATCGTCAATAGAGAAGTCAAGCAATTTAGAAATAAATCTGTGCAACTAGTGAAAGTGGCGTAGGGTAGAATGGGAAGTGAAGAGTACACATGGGAATTAGAATCAAAGGTGAAGAAAGATCATCAGGAGTTGTTTCCAACTATGAATTTTGAGGATAAAAATTTTTCTAACATGGGTGGTAATGTAATACACTGGAGTTATTTAAAAATTAATTGAAGTTTTATTAATAAGAGTTTCAATATTCTTACAGACATAGTGATGATGAGAACAACCCAATGAACGAATAGAAAAAAAATTTGGGCCCAGGTATGAATAGTAACTTTATGGACCTATAGATGCAGTAGTAACCCTAGAATTGGGACCAAGAGATCCAGACTAGGGAAGATAGGATGGGGATTGAGATAGAGTATTAGACCCAAGGTTAAATTCGGTAATATTCTGATTTCCAGTACGATGTTCCAGCGTTGGTAAAATTTCTGTATGATTTTACACCAAAAGATGACTTAATCTTTCAGATTTGGATCATGTTTATCCATTTCAACCAATTGGATGAATAATATTCAATCTTGGTTAACAAGATCAAATCCTAGCCATTCATCTTATTTTCTTTTTAGAAAGAATTTAGCCTTTATATTAAATAAATGCTTAAAACCTAACCTAAGATAAATACAAGACCAAACAACCTTATCACTCCACTTCATCATTTCGGTCAAAGGAGAAAAAGAACTAGCCTCCATTATTGCTTTCTCAAGAGCTCTAATCTTGAAATCAAACTACCAAAACCCTCACCCAAAGTTACTAAAGCATCAAACTTCCTTTACTAAACTTATTCTACTCATCACCACTTTCAAAACTAACCGATTGGAATTTTAATTCCTCACCATTTCTCACTTTGATATCTCATTCTCCACTGTTTAAGGAAGGGCTTGGTGTTGATTGGAAAGCCTTGAAATGAGGGGAGTCATTTTTAGAACAACCTTTGGAGCCAAGAGCTCTCAAGCTCCAAAAAGTAGGGTTTTGTACCCTGTTTGGTTCATTTCTATTTTGTTGCATATTTTCATTATTTAAATTTGATATTTCTAGTTCTAATGTATGATTACACATAGATATAGATATATTTACATTGGTAGAGTAGTTTGGTGCTATTGGAAAATCATTTTTATCAAAAGAAGTTTTGAACTAGTTGCTGGATTTTCAAATTTTTCCTTAGGCAGGAATTAGTCACGATTTTTCTCATGCATTTGTAGTTTTTTTATGAGCTAGCTAACATCGTAAGGCAACTCAGATTTTTCTTGGGTCATTTTAGGGACTCTTACAACCTTAAAAACATCAAGAACCGTGACTATGAATACTACTATTACATTGCTTGACTTGAAGCTTGGAATTTTGCTAATCTTGTTGCTATAGAACATGATTGAACTTTCCTTTGAATTTTTTACAAGGTGTTGCAAACATATTAAGGTTTAACAATGAATTTTTTTCTAATTTTCTGGATTCATTTACTATGGTAAAAAAAATCAAGGATTCTGGCTTCTAGCTTAGATTTGATGTCTCTGACCACCAAATTTGTAGATTTTTTTTAACCTAGCTAGAGAACTATTTTTACTCTAAAATTTTTGTAGGACCTTGTGAACACATTGAGGTGTCATGGATAATTTTTTTAGCCTTGGAATTGGTTGTTTGGTATGCAAACTAAATTTTACTATACAAGTGTAAAATCTGCCAATGTGCTAGAAAAGAACCAAAGTCTTGAATTGGTAATATAATAGCTTTTGATTCAAGTAGCATGAGTAAGAATTCATGCTAAATACTTTAAAGATTGGTTTATGAGAAATAAATGAGAATTACTTGTGATTGATTGTCTATATGTGATTAATACATGTGTTTGGGAGAAAGAAAAGCAAATGATGCATATATGTAATAAAATAGAATGTATGAACTTCAATTGTTCATGCTTTAACATATGAGCAAAACAGAAACAAGACTCAAGTTGATTTAGGAAGACAAAAAGAGGAACTTCCCTAGAGATATTGAGTCGATAGACGTATGAGCTAGGAATAGAACTATATGAGACTTGAAAAGGAAAAGATGAAGTCTGATGATCACGTATAGGAATAAGTCAGTCTTAATAAGTAGTCTATTTCTCATGTGTGTGTAAACCACTATAGATACCAAGTGGTATAAAACCAAGTCTTCCCTATGTTGATGAAAAGACAAAAATGTACTGAATTGAGTTTCATGGTCATAAGAGAAAATGTATGACTATTATTGTTTTTGAATATGATTTCACAAAGAATTTTCTAGTATGAATGAAATTACTGGTCATGTTATGTTTATATTTGAGGGAGTGCCCTACTGAGAACTTTATAATATTCTCATCCTTACGTTTGTATGCATTTTGTATTGTATTCAGATCCTGAGAATGTCATCAATGATATTCTTCCTTGATTCGCCACAATGGGAGTGGCACTACGATCCTGACTAGACTCACTATTTGTTGTAGGCTACTCCCAGGTCCATGCTTATGTGTTCTTTAGTCGCTTGTTTAGTTCTTCTGTGTTTATGGCCGATTTGACCCGCTTTTCCATATGATGGTGTGGCCCTCCACCTAGCACACCCGTCTCTGAACCCGCCTACACCACCACCCCCGAGAGATGCTCCATCTTAGCCTTCTTCTTCACTTTGATCCATCCACAAGTTTTCATGCCCCGCTTGGGATGGTGCCATCATACCGATGGCAAACAGCTTTCACTAGGATAGTAGGATACATTCAGGACTCTTTTACCTGGACTTAGGTTTAGCCTAGTTTTAGGACCCGTGAGCCAGACGCTTTGCTAGATGTTTTTTTGGCCCGTTTATGTGTATATGTTATTTTGTTAGACCTTAGGATTGAGCAGGTTAGGCTAAACATTCGATGTGGTTTTGAACTTAGTTCCTGAATAGTCTTGCTGAGGGAGTAACTTATCTTCTAGTATAATGTATATGTTGATGACTTGTGCATGATGTGTGTGAGTGTGTGTGTATATATATATATATATATATATATATATATATATATATATATATATATATATATATGTTGTGAACTATATGGTCTGTTTCAATATCGTAACTTGCAATATATGAGTTTAATTTACTTTCTTTTCATTTCTCTCGACTAGTATAAATATTATCAAAAAGTGACACTCTTCTAGTTAGTGTTAATACTCCAGGAATACACGGAGTTAGGACGATATTACATAAGTCATGCTTTGAATCTTATCTGGATGATAGGATATAAGGTTTAGCTTACATGAAGTTTAGTGGTATTGTAGTTGGTTGCGTCACACTTAGCATGGTGTTGAGCCTAATCAACTCAATATCTTTTGTTGGTGTGTTCAGGACCAATGGCAAACCAAACATACTAGGAACGAGAATGTTGAGCCAAAAGACATGATGGATACTTTTTGTGAGATGGCTATTGCTATAAGAGAACAAGCTACAGTGGCAAAGCGGATGATGGAGAGATTAGACTTAAACGTGAAAGGAAATCCAACAGGAAACCTAGGGAGCAGAAATGGATGTAGAATACCAGAATTTTGCGAGTTTAGGAAGGCCAACCCAATGCCTTTTAGAGGAGCTTTCAATCTAAGCAAGGCAGAGGAGTGGATCAAAGCAATAGAGAAAATCTTCTCAATACTGGCTTGTATAGAAAATCAAAAGGTGGCCTTTGCTACTTACATACTAGAGGTCAATCCTGAATTTTGGTGGAATAGAACTAGGAAATTGCTTGAGGCTTCTCAGAATGCAATCACGTGGAATATTTTCAAAGAAGCCTTCTATCAGGTATTTTCCTTCCAGAAGGAATGCAAAGGAGTTAGAGTTCATGAGGCTTAAGCAGGAGAAACATGAGCATAGTGTAACACCCTCCTAATTGCCATGTTGTAGTTGAGTGTTAACATAGTAATTGGAAAAGCATTACTTATGTTCATAATCTATACTAGTCGAAATAAATGAAATAAATTAATTTAGACATATATGTTGCAAAGCTTGTATACACTTATATGAACATCATTTGTTTTGTTCTTTTAGTTTACAATATGTACATCATACTAGAAAACGAACTGGTTGACTTCTAAGCTAGTCAGGACCCAATTCACAAAAGAAACACCTTCAGGATCTACCCACCCTCAAAGTCAAGTCCTAACAAAATTTTCTCTTTTACAAATAGAAATGGGTCTCAACAACATTTAGTCAGATCGTCTACAGGCTTGTGGGTTTCTAATACTAAACTACCACTATATACACATCAAGAGTCCTTGGATGTCTCATGCTCACCTAAAGAAAACCATTCACCATTGGGACAATAGCATTTCCCCTAGTAGGGGCATCCAGGTTAAGGTGGATTAGAGTCGAGGAGGAGGATGAGGAAGAGTCATCTCCAGGAGAGGGCATAGGTGGTGCAGGTGGAGCTACAAACACAGCAGGGTGTGTCATGTGTAGAGGTACACCATCATAAGGGAAACCTGCATCAAACTTGGCGATAAAAATAGAAGTGTGAAATGAATGGCTGAAAAACATATAAGTTTGAATCTAAGAATATGCTACAACATAAAGCGAATCCAAATCCTGTCATAGTGCCACTGCCATTGGGGTGAATCAAGGAAGAAGATCACCGATGGCATCTGGAGAGTCTAAGTATAATACAACATATATACACATAGGGATGAGAATATTATATAATTCTAGGAAAGTACTCCCTCAAGTATAAATAAACATAACTAGCAATTTCATTTATATAAGTAATATCATACAAGGTCATATGCATAAAGAATTATAGAATTCATAATGACGATCATACATTTTCTCTTATAGACAATGAACTCGATTTAATGCCATTATCTTTTTTCATTAACATAGGTAAGGCTTAATTTCACTCCGAGTGGTATCTATAATAAATAACTCCACAAAGGACAATAGACGTTAGAACATGAGCTCATTCCTATTCGTGATAATCGAACTTCATTTTTTTCTATTTCCAAATCACACACAGTTTATTCCTAGCCGATACATCTATTGACTCACAAAGTTTCCAGGGAAGTCCTTTCTTTTGCCTTTCCTTTTTAACCCACATAAGTCTTGTCTCGCTTTCCCCATATATTAACATATGCACAATTAAAATTCACATATTCTCTTTTGTCATATAACCACATCTTGTACTTCTCTTTTTCAATGGCATGCTTACATCACATGTAGGCATTCAATTACATTGGAGTCTCAATCATGCCTCATAAACAAATCTTTAAAACAACTAGTATACATTCATATGTCATACACTTGGACTAAATACTATTCTATCATTAATTTAAGGAATTCTCACCATTCTAGCACCATGGAAGATTTACCCTTCCAATAACAACATTTAATTTCCCTATCAAATGGTCAATTCAAGGGCCACAAAAATTTATCATGATACTTCAATGTGTCTAAGAGGTCCTGTAAAAATTTCACACCAAACGGAGTTCTCTAACCATGTTAACTAAATTGTACAAGTTTAGTGGTCAAAGACCACTTATTCATAGCTCAGACCATGATTCTTATAATTTTTAACCCTAGCAAATGATTGAATTAACCCAAAATAAAATTTTTAGTGATACTTCAATATATTATCAACTTCCTGTAAAAATTACAAAGTGTTGATCAATCATTTGCTATGATAATAAAATTAGAAAATTTTATTGCTTTAGTTTCAACAATTTAGATATCAGGACCATTTCAATCTCCAATTTTATTAAGGTAGTATACCTTAAAACCAATGCTCAAGAAAAATCATGTAGTTATTTAATATGTTAACTTCCACATATAATTTTTTTAGCTTAAAACATGACCACAAATATGTCTAAAAATTCATGAAATTTTCTGTCAAACCAAACCTAAAATCCAGCAATCTAGTCAAAATTTCTTTTGACAAAAATGATTTTCTAACCTTATCCAAACACTCCACCAAAATTAACATAGCAATATCAACATATTAGCAACCAAGATAACTAGAAATTTCAGACCAAAACCAATCAAAAATTTTCAAAATAATTTTGAAAGAAAAAAGCCAAAGAAAACCCTACTCTTGAAAGCTAGTGTGTCCTTGTCTCTAGTTTGCTCCAAGATGGAAGTCCTTCACTTCAAAGCACCTAGAACACACCCAAACCATTCTATAATCAGTGAGTTGTGAGGTAATAAGATGAAGTTTGGAGATTTTAATCGATTATACTTGTAGAGGTTGAAATGTAGAACAAGTTTAGTGAAGGAAGATTTTGATTTTGACAAGGTTTGGCTTAGGATTTTTGAGTTTGAAAATCAAGGTTATCAAGGGTTTTTAAGAAGAGAAAATGGAGTCCTTACTGGTTATCTTCATGGCTGAAGCTTAGGGGAGGAATTTATTGAAGTTAGGTGTGTCATCTTGATCTTATAAGATGTGATATTATTGGTTAATCATAAAGTATAATTCTTTTTATTAAAAGAAATTAATATAAATGGTTAAGATTTGATCTTTCATCCAAGATGAAATCTTAGCCATTCATTTAGCATTCAAAGGGATAAGCTTCATTATTTTGTAGAGATTAACTAGCCATTGGTATTAAAAATTGTACACGAAATTTCATTGAACGTGAAACATCATACTCGAGTAATTAAATATTACCCAAAAATTAATTCTAAGTATGAAATTTTCATTTCCAAATATTTCTAAACTTATTACCATGTTTTTGCAATTTTGGGCACCTCCAGGTTCAATCTAAGGTTTCAGCTCCACGAGCCTGGCCCGCAAAAATACTATGTTTGTCGGAATCTTAATATTCTCATTAAGAGAGTCTTAATTAATTTTTGAATAAAAAGAAATTAGGGTGTTACATATAGCACAATACATTATGAAATTTGAGGAGCTCTGCAATTATCCGCCATTTATCAATGTAATCCCAATGAAACTTAGAAGTGTATTGAATATGAAGGTGGACTACAAGAAGACATCGAAGCTGCTGTCGGGCTTCATCATCCCATGTGTGGATACCTTCATCTAATTTTCTATCACTCATATTTTGACACGTGTTTCCTTACACATCCTTACTTTTATTAACAAAGAAATGTGTGTCCTTTATTTTGACTTCCAAGTAGATTCCCAACACGTATATTAATTTCATGCAAGTATTTCTCATGAAAGAATTGTTTGAAACAAGAAAATGCAATAGTTGACTGGGCAATGAGTACAACAACAATAAAGACAATAACCAAAGCATTATCCAACCAGATATGCTTCACTGCATGAATCAAACGTCTCACAATGATGTCCTACTTAAACTGTGGATATACAAATATATACAAATACTAGGAAATGTAATAAGTTAAAAGAATTATTTCCCGAACCCGCTGTATAAATAATCATGATAGTAAACAAAAGTGTTACAAGAGCTACTACAGAGTGAATTAAATACATATAGTTAGCAAAAAAGTTATGGATGTAAAATAGGAAATTGAATCTGGATTATAAAATTATTTTTTCTCAAACTAATCAAGTTTAGAAAATATAACTCAAAATTGTGAAAGATAGAAAATTAATTTGTTATTTAGCATCTTGGTCAACAAAACATTGAACCTCTGATGTTTGAATAAGAAATTGAATGCCTTATCTCATCTTAGTCAACAAAAGCATTAATATGACGTATGCATTAAATTAATGTGATACATTAACTAATATTTTTTTAATATTATAAAATTCATTTTCTAATTAATATTTGACTGTATGCTATAATTAATTCTTTATTTATATATTTTATTTTAATTTATATGCTACCACAAAAGTTTGCAAAAATGAATTGTTTGGAATGATTTACAGAACATTTCGAATATCAGTGGAATTAGCATCAGTTACAAATATATCTTAATGATAATAATTTATCTTTCTCTTAAATACATTAATTTTCCATTCGATGATACAAAATTCCGATTCGATCAACATCTTTCTTCATAAAGATATTAAATTTATCAAATTATATTAAACCCTTATCTAAATATCACTAGAATAAAATAATCTCTATCAAATCTTCCATTTAATATCTTTTACTCCAATTTAATGCATTTTGAACCTAACATATTGATGAATAAACAGACAACAGCATAAAACCAAAAATTAAAATTAAAATTTTGTCAACGTATAAAGAAGTATTTTTTTTTTGGGACTGATTAAAGTAGTATGGGTTACTTATTTATTCAAGAATAAACAATCATACAACATCACCGGAAAAAAAAAAATTCTTGTTTGTCACTTTCGCAATTTTATTATGTTAAAGAGCAATCCTATATAATCAAAACACTATATTTTATTTTCATATAATGTATAGAAGTTGCTAGGTGGCGTAAAATGGTATATATCACTTATCTAGTAATTCTATTTTCTTTTTTTTAAATGGATCACTTTTATAGTTCATATAGAAAAATTAATTATTAATTACATAACCTATAAAGTCACAAAATACTAATTAAGTAGTCAATTAATTAAAATTTGTCATTAGCATTAATTCTCACATGCACACAGAGACAGATATGTACTATTCCAAACAACTAATCACAAAATAGTAATTAAGTAATCAATTATTAACAATTATAATTAGCATTGATCAATAATGATGTGTTGCTTATATATTACATCAAATTGTCATATACTAACTTTGTGCAAGTATTTTTAAAAGAGAGATGTTTGAAACAAGGAAAAGTAATACCAGAATGGGCAATGAGTAAAACAAGAATGACAACAATAATCAAAGCATTACCCAAGCATATGGGGTTGACTATATGAATCAAATGTCACAATGATGTCTTACTTAAACTATAGATATACTCAAACATGAAAAGGTAATAAGTTAAAAGAATTATTTCCTTAACCCACTGTATAAATAATCATAAAAGTAGACAAAAGTGTTACGAGAGTTACTGCAGAGTGAATTAAATTAATGTAGTTAAGAAAAATTATGGATGTAGAATAGGAAATTGAATCTGTATTATAAAATTATTTTTTCTCAAACTAATCAATTTTATAAAATATAATTCAAAATTCTGAAACTTAGAAAATCAATTTGTGATATAGCATCTTGGTCAACAAAACATTGAACCTCTAATGTTTGAATAAGAAATTGATAGCCTTACCTCATCTTAGTCAATAAAAGCATTGATATGAGGTATGCATTAAATTAATGTGATACATTAACTAATATTTTTTAATCTTATAAAATTCATTTTCTAGTTAACATTTGACTGTATACTAATTGAACATAATATAATTTAATGTTTCAATAATTATGTATTTATTTATATATTTTATGTTAATTTATATGCTACCAAAAATGTTTGAAATAATGAATTGTTAGGAATGATTTATAGATAATTTTGAAATATCAGTGGAATTAGCATGAGTTACAAATATATCTTAATGATAATAAGTTATCTTTCTCTTAAATACATTAATTTTCCATTCGATACAAAAATGTCTATTTGATCATGCTCTTTCTTAATAAAGATATTAAATTTATCAAATTATATTAAACCCTTATCTAAATATTATTAGAATAAAAATATTCTCTATCAAATCTTCTATTTAATATCTTTAACTCCAACGTAATGCATTTTGAGCCTAATAAATTGATGACTAACCACACAACAACATTAAAAAGAATCTAAAATTATGTCATCATCAAAGTATAAAGACGTATTTTCTTTTTTTCTTTTTTTTTTTGGGATTGGTTGAAGTAGTAGGGTATGAGTTAATTATTTATTCAAAATTTTGGCATTTTTATTATTTTAAAGAGCAATTCTATATTATCAAAAAAAATATATTATATTTTCACATAATGTAATAGCAGTATGCTAGGTGGAGTAAAATGGTATAGATCACTTATCTGGTAATTCTATTTTTTCTTCTTTGTAAATGGATCACTTTGTCATACACTAATTTTGTGCAAGTATTTCTCATGAAAGAGTTGTTTGAAACATGAACAAGTGATACTTGAATGGGAAATGAGTAAAATAAGAAGAACAACAATAGCCAAAGCATTATCCAAGCAGATGGGATTGACTATATGAATCAAACATCACAATGATATCCTACCTAAGCCATGGATATACTTAAACTTGGAAAGGTAATAAGTTAGAATAATTATTTTCCCAAACCCACTATATAAATAATCATAAAAGTAAACAAAAGTGTTACAAGAGTTACTACATAGTTAGCAAAAGTTATGGATGTGAAATAGGAAATTGAATCCAGATTACAAAATTATTTTTTCTCGAACTAATCTATTTAAAAAAATATAATTCAAAATTGTGAAACATAGAAAATTAATTTGTTAATTTGCATCTTTGTCAACAAAACATTGAACCGCTAAAGTTTGAATATAAATTGATTGCTTTACATCATCTTAGTCAACAAATAGATTAATATGAGGTATGCATTAAATTATTGTGATACAGTAACTAATATATTTTAATTTTATAAAATTCTTTCTATAATTAATATTTGTCACTTTGGTATTTTTATTATATGATAGCTCAATCCTACATGGTCCATAAAGTATATTGAATTTTCACATAATGTAATAGTAGTCACTAGGTGGATTAAAATAATATAGGTCGCTCATCTAGCAGTTCTATTTTCTTTTCTTTTTTTTTCCTTTGTAAATATAAGATACTATGGGTTTCAAAATGTTCATAAAAGCAAAACAAATTTCAGAAAATTTTTATATAAAATATTTGTTTTACTTCAATTTATCTATCATTTTTGGTATATGGAAGTTTGCCTTTGTAGTTGTAATTAAAAATGCCTTAAAAAGCTTTACGTTAAATGATATTATTATTAAATCTATTCCAAGGCAATTTGGTTACTATATATGTGTGGGTGTGTGTGGGTTGTTTCACATAACAAAATTGTCAGACTTGAGCAAAGGTGAACAATGTTGAAGATGAAGGCCATATCTTTGGTTTTGATCGTTTTCATTGCTCTTTCAACTGGTATAGGTATGTTTTGCCTATGGATTGGCAATATTTAAATATGTTTTGCTTGCTTTTTGATTGCTTTAAACAATTTTATGAGTTTTGGTTATATAATCGAGAATGGAAAATTTTATATGTTTTGTATATGTTTGACATAGAAAATGGAGGGTTATTGAAAATTACAGAGGCAAGACGGTGTGATGAAACACTCTACCAAGACTGCCCAAGTGGTGCTAAGTGCAATAGTGATTGTCAGAACAAGCATGGAAACCAAGCAAGTGGGTGGTGCAATGCGATAGAAGATTGTGTGTGTCGTTACCCATGTTAAATTTGTTGTCTTTTCTCTACAGCGTTGCCCCTATGAATATTTGTTTAAATAATGGGCAACACAATACAAATAATAATAATAATAATGGGCAACAACTTTTCTATATATAATGTGAAACAAATTTGGCTATAAATATCAATTTTCCCTCTCTCCATCCCCTTCATTACTGCTTTCAATTTCAATATCACATTTGATGGAGAACAACACATGTCGCAACAGGGATTGCAACGGAAAAATAGAGGAAATTTTCAAATTAAATTAAAAATGAAGTTACCACCAAGATTTATTTGGATTAAAAAAAATTATAAAAATCCATTTATTTAAAAAAAAAGTGTCATGAAAATCATATTTGAGTTCCGGCATTAATCATGCATAGAAAAAATGTAAGAACTTAATCTAACAACGTCCCTAATAAATAACCTTAAATAATTATTTATTATATTTTGGAGGGAATAGAAAAGGTTTTTTTTTTAAGAAAAGAGAGAGGTTAAGACAAAAAATGTCAACGAAACAAGTCTAATTTTATTATTATTATTATTTATTTTTTGTGAAATAAGGAAAGTTTTTTATTTTTTAATGAAAATTGGGACAAAATTATTACAATGAAGCAAGTAAAGAAATTCATTTATTTTTTTATTTTAATTTAGAAAAGGCTAGGAACAAATAAAATTTAATTTTGTCTTGACAAGATTACCTTTTCCTACGTATCGTTTAGTGCAACAAAAAACTAAAAGTCACATAGCTCTTTAAAAATATTTATGGGTTTGTGGCTAATATTTTTGAAAACATTTTTTGTGAATATATATATGTTTTCTACGAGTTTAAATTAGCACAAGCTAGTCAATAAACTTTTATGATTCAAGAAATGTTGAAGGAAGCATGTGTTACTCATGACTTATCATTGCTCTAAAAAAAATGTTTAGGAAAATATTTTTTTGTTCAACCATAAAAAATTTGACCTTAAACAATTACATAACTAAACTCAAATATTTGAATTAAGATTAAACCATTAGGATTGATCTAGTAGTGAAGGATTTGGATAATATGTAACGGTCCTAGATTTAAATCTTATTGCGACCATTGTAATTTCTGAAATGCCAAAATAAAAATTGAATTAAGATCAAACTTATTTAATTTTATTTTTTATCTTTTATTTTTTCCTTTTTTTATGGGCCAAACCTTAAAAAGATAAAAATTAAAGAACCGGAAAAGAAATCTAACATACTAGGGTTTAAAAAAAAAAAGGAAAGTCCAAACTAAACTTGCCAGACCCACAATATAACTTTGCTGACCAAAAATAATAATAAACATAACATTATATTATAACGCCAACAAATCTGCTGACCATGACCAAAAATTACAATAATGATAATAACATCACACAAAAATTAGAATGCCAGAGGCATAATAGCCAAACAGCATGGTACACTCCCTAACAAAACATAACATTAAGGGGCAACTGAGCTTGCCATAAATGGTTGGGGTCCAAGCTTTTGAGCTCGTGACTATCTTATGGTTATGAATTTAAATCTTTCTAATTATTAAATCTTCAATTGGGAAACAACTCCTCTTAAGGAATTTACTATCATTCAGGGATAACGTCAATGAATCATCTAGGTATCTTGGACTGGTCCAATTTAATGGGATGGTATGATTGCCATAGGCTTGAACCCAATAAGTGCTAGTGCCCTATCCCCTGGTATTAAGGGTGTCTCCCCGTACAGACATTTTTAATTAAAAAAAAAAAGTCATAACATTAGGGAAAAACACAGGTTTGGGTTTGGGCTTTTGTGGGTCCAAAGGGTGCGCTTTACTGAGGGAGAAAGAAATCGTGCCTGTAGCTGGGATGTCCACTGCACATCGCGACCATGTCGGCGGCAGCACGGAGGCGCACAGTGGAGACTAGCGGCTGTCAAGGCCGTGGCGGATTTGCGTGGAGACTCGTGTGGCAGAGGTGGCGGCATGGTTGAGACAGTTCTTGGTTCAGAAGGTGCTCGCAATGGCAGCGCTACCACAACGTGGAGGTCGTGCAGCAGTGCTAGCAGTGGTGGTTCGCGATGAAGGTGATATCTGCCGGGCTGATGGAGGATTGGTGGCGGTGGTTATCAGTCTCTGTCTTACTCTTTCTTCCTTATTCTTATTTCTTTTTTATTTTTTATTTTTCTGATGTATTTTTTTTTAATGGAAATGAATTTGTGCTTTGTTCTACACTGACTTTGTTTTGTGAAAGTACGTACTGTTTAGGAAAGGATTGGCTTTACTGAGAAGATTTTTGTTTGAAGACTGGTTCATGTAGATATGTCGCCCTCAATGTGTACGTGGAATATATTTATTTATTGTTGATGTTTAAATATTGTTTAGCTGATGTACAAACGAGGCAAAATCTGAAAGCACAACGAAGAATGATCGGAAGTAAAGCGTGGCGCCTCTGGTTCTAATAAATTAATAAACTTATTTAAAATTGAATTACAACAAGATATAGTATAATAATACACAAGTCAGGTGTCTCTCAATGATATTGGTGAATTAAAAACTATGTAATAATGGGGTTTTTCATTAAGTGCATCAAACAAAAATAGAATATAAACTAAAACAAAGAAATAACTAACAATTAACTAAAGCATTATCATAAGGATTTCTTAGGCCTAGAATTCATTTATGCTTCACACACACATTTCATCTAACACATGATAGGTAACTAATTTGTGCCTATAATCATGCAATCACACAACCTTGGTACCATAATTCATTTAGCAATCAATCAATCACCAATCATTTGGCCAATATACAATACCTAAGTAATTAATATCGCAATCCCTAAATGCATATACTAACTTGAGCACCAATTACATTAGTCTAACATCAATCAATAATTAATCTTAATTTCCTAAGCTAACTATTCATTAATCAATCAACCAATTCATGTTTAGTCAACAATCCTAATTATGCATCCAACCTACAATCATAAATTAGCATACAACATTAAGATTCATTCCAAACACATACTAACCTATTCATATATCATAATCAATCAATTAATCAATATAAACACTTGAGGAATGGAAGGAATATAAAAAAAGGAAAATCAAGAAATCAAATCATATATTCATTGAATATGCAACCCTCAAGACAATACCCTTGGACGTGGAGAATCCTTTATGCTAGTTACAAACTCACTCCTCCAGAAGCTATATAATAAAAATAGAAAATAAGACCTAACCTAAGAGAAGAAGAGAGTGGATGACGAAGAAGATGGGTGAAAAGAAGAAGAGAGGAGGCTGGAGGAAGGAGGAGGAGATAGGAATCGAGGGAGAAAAGAAAGAAAGCCTAAAACTACTCTAACCTAAGTTATTTTGAGCTAAGAGATTGTGTCTCCCTATTCTAAGGGTTTGGGAATCATTTAAAGACCCAAAAACTTATTAAAACATGTACAACGTCATCATCTGATCTTTAGGTACCCACTACAGTGACTATGGCTTGCTACTTGAACCAAAAATTTGGAATGGCAACTCACCAGCTAGTTTTCTCAAATGTTTAACCCTTGAGAAGATCGAATTAGCTCTCTGTCTTCATAAAAGTTGTAGATCTTTTTCTCGCTTCAAAATGAACCCTTATTTGCCTCAATTGGACTTTGTATGAGGGAGATATACCCTAATTATTGAAGCATGCCCAATCTGAAAATTTAGCACCTCAATTCTGACTTTTGGCTTATTTTGACCAGCTATACTTTTGATCCAACTTTTGAACTCCTCATGAAAGTTGTAAATAATCCTCTTAGCTTTCCTACAAGCTAAAGAACATAAGTTTTAGAGGTCTCCAACTCTAGTTAAGTGCAAAATACAAAATAGTGCCAAAAGTGCAATTATGCATAAATTCTCATTAATGCTCAAATCCATGTCCAAACTCAAACATGATACAAATGCATCCAATTAAGCATAAAAAAGAGCTAGGATACTAAGAATAGGGTAAAAAATATGTATAGAAATGCATACTTATCAAAGAACATAAGAGTTAGGGGAATGATCCATTGGTCTCTCCTTTGTTTGAGACTATGGTTACTCCCTTCTTTCAACTATGTTAGATTTAATATTAAAATAAATGAATGATTAGGATTTAACATATAAAATGAATAATTTTAACCCTGAAAATCAAATAGTTATGCAAATTCACAAATCTATCCTCCTTATCTTTTTTATCTTGTTATAAGTATTTACCCAACCCACCAGTTCTTCAAGTTTGTTATCCCTTGTGTTTGTTCCCCCCTTTCCACTATCAAGGGAAGCAGGACATAACAGGGATGATGGATTGATTGCCATTATTGATAAATCCAAGGGCACCCACCACGACCACAATCATTATCTCCCATTTTGTTATAAATAAATATAAATATAAATAATAACAAACAATAGAACTAAGAATTGTTGAGATTAGATAGTGAAGTTTGAATTCCATACCACACAAATTCAACAAATTTTTTTAAGAAAAGGAAAACACTTCAATAAATATATCTTCAAACTGAAAATGACAGTGGACATTGGAAGTGCCACCAAATCCACTGAAGTGCCACCAAATCCACCACCACCCCTCCAGCTTCCTCCTTCGCTGGAAAACACATCATATTCATCTACATTGTCACCATCGCTCGACGTCGAAGACACTAAAACCACCTTCACCCTATGGTGAAAACCCAGCATCACCATAAGTGTTCTTCCATGATCGATGATGCCAGTGTCGGAGGTGTTGGAGGTGTCGAGTCGCGAGTCATTGTCGCAACATCGGACCCCAACGGTGAGACTCAACATCACAACACGGAGGTGGAGCTCAAGGAGGAGGTGGAGGAGTCGAGGAAGTGGAGGAGCTGGGAGATGGAGCCACGCCAGCAATGATTCCATCCTTGCTATTCTTTGTTGTGTCAACCGTTTCAACTTGTTCCTCATGGCTGCCTGGTTCAAAGGTTACTTTTAGAGTCTTACTTCCAATGTCTCCCGTGACTTGTCTCAGTCAACTGAGAAGCCTTCCCTAGAGATGATGGTTGGGTAACTATTCTAAGAAGGCTTCCTCATCTTTGATGATGATGAAGTCTAGTGAGGATGGGGTAGTATTAGGTTTGGA
The DNA here is from genome assembly GCA_030441495.1 of Dalbergia oliveri. NCBI lineage: Eukaryota > Viridiplantae > Streptophyta > Magnoliopsida > Fabales > Fabaceae > Dalbergia > Dalbergia oliveri. Next base: position 4,536,774 of record JAMLFY010000009.1, read on the forward strand.
GAATGGTGGTGGGGGTTGGGTTTGAGAAAGAGGGAAATATTTAAGGTTATTTTAGTAAATTTAAGGGGTGACTAAGGTTGGTCTCAAACTAGGAGAGACCAACGGATCCTTCCCCAAGAGTTAGAGACACTTACCTATGCTAAGAGCCAAACAATTTTCTCTAGAACATTTTCCCTATGCCTTTATTAACTTCTTCCTCTCTTCCCATGTCTTTTTCCTTTTCGAATTCTCTCTTCCATTTTGTTATAATCTCTTCCTTTTATAGGAAAAAAATTTAGCTAGCAACATTGCATAGGGTGGCTGAATTTATCATGTAAGATATCTCATAGGTTGCTATTGTTCAACCAAAATCTTTCCTCATTAGCCGCCATTGTTAGAGAAGTTAATGGAGTGTCTTCCCAGTTTTCATATCGATCTTCATTGCATAGCATTTGTAGAGACTAGAGTGTTGCGGCTAGCTATGACAAATTAACAATTTATTTATAATTGAATTGTAAGAAAACGTAGCATAATCATGTACAACTCAGGTCATTAGATCAGTGAACTAATAAACTAGACGAATAGGGGGTTTTGTGAAATTTAATTGCAAGAAATTAAAACAAGGCAAACAAAATAAAAGAGACTAACAAATAAAGAATCCTAGCCCAAGATTCCTAATGAAAATATGTCAATTCAATCATTAACATCAAAGTATAAATTGCTTAGCTATGAGGTTAAATCTCCTTAAGCCGAATCTTTAGCACTCAAAGAAATTCAACCTAGGACCTAATTAGACTCCTAATCCCTCAAATTCCCAAGTCACACTCATGCTTCCTAAAGCTAATCATAGGTTCTTCTCTCCATTGGAACAATAAGGCCGTTATGCTCATTACTAAACTTGTTGAAGAGATCAAATAGAACCAAGATATATCTTTTTTGAGAGGTTGAATCGAATCATTTAGAAGAATTAGGCCAAAAATTAGGATACATTCTAGGAAAATAAGATGTCCATCGAAGAGAAGCAAATGAAAGGCTTTCATAAAGCTACAAACATAAATAGGACAACTTAATTTTCATGTGACATGAATCGTAATCATACATCCATACCACATACCATCAAGATCAGAAAATAAGGAAATAAAAGCATGCAATTAACACACTTTATTTGGGGCTAAGATTAAAACCCCAACTCTTACCCAATGCCCACAAGGACAAATATATGCCAATCAGTCCCACCACACATCCATCCAACTTAATGATGATCACGCATCTCAACATCATTACAACATATAACCATAATAAAGAAAAGGAAAAAGGGCAAGAAACACAAATTGTATTACCAACTTGAGGAGAAAAACCTCATGAATCGACAAATGCTCAATGCTCTTTGTAACATCCTCCAAGTACAACATCATCCTTAAGTCATGACATTATATTTAAGAGTTGTTACTCATAAATTAGTGGACCTTTCTTAGTTATCTATAGCAAGATCGATCGAATCGGGTAGTAACTAATTCGTGGTTCTATTAAATACATATATATAACAAAGAAACAAAACATTTATTGAATTACAAGTTTAAGTACAAAAGGAAGCTCTTCTATGAGCTTTAATACATATATATCAACTAATTACGTTTACATACATATAACCCCAACTAAGTATAGTAAAATAAAAATATTAACTACTAATCTACCACAATCCCAAGCTCTTCACGTAGCAGCCCCATTATTTTCTGTCTAACCTAGAAGCGACACAGGAATATAAAAACACATAAAGGTAAGAATTATACAATTCTCATAGGCCAACTCCCAGTTACACAATCATAATGTCATCGTCATCGCCCCAGCCACTTCGGTTTATCAAGAAAATGTGATCATGCAATACATATTAAAGCTTCATTTTAAAGTTCTAAGATCATCCCTCCGAAGTGGGTTTCTTTTAGCATTCAATCACTTAAAGCATATATCTCATAATGTTCCAACAAATACTAAATCACACAAGGCAGATAATTCAAAATAATGAGTATGCCTATGATAACTCAGTGAAATTATTTCAAAGTGACATATGTTCACTTATGGCCATGAAGTCAAATCAGTACATTTTTCTTTTTTCGTCGACATAGGAAAGACTTAGTTTATACCCAATGGGTATTTTCCGTGGACAACTTCACAATAGATAGTTTATACCTAATGGTATTTATAGTAGATCACACCACACAAGGGAAATAGAGTGCTTATTAGGGCTAGCTCATTCCTATACATGATCATCGAACTTCATTTTTTCCATTTCTGAATCACACACAAATCTATTCTTAGGATACATCTACCGACTTAAAATAAATTAGAGGAAATTCCTCTTTTTGCCTTCCCCTATAATATCTCTGGGGAAGTTCCTCTTTGCCTTCCCCTGATTCAATATGAGTCTTGTTTTTGTTTTGTTCATATGTTAGAACATGCAATTGTAGTTTATACATTCTCTTTTCTTTTTCCAAATGCATGCATAAAGCATATGTAGGAATTCATTCATAATATAATTTCAATCATGTCTCATAAACCTCTCTTTACTTCCTTTAGCATGCATTTATATGTCACAAGTCATATGACCAAATATTTAACATCAAGTATTCATGCCATACTAGAGCCAAAAATGCCATTATGTTATCAATTCCAAGCATCAATTCATTTTCAGCACAATGGCAGATTTCACATATTCATAGCACAATTTATTCTACATTTCAAACCATCAAATCTAAGGCTATAAAAATTCTCAATGACACTTAAATGTGTCCACAAGGTTCCATAAAATTTCAGTATAAAAAGAGTTCTCTAACTAGGTTAATAAAATTAGACAAATTTGGTGGTCAAAACCACTTAACCTAACTCAAAAACCCAAAATTCATAATTTTTAAACCTAGCAAATGATTGAATCAATTCAAAAGAAAAATCACAATTATACTTCAAGATGTTTCAACACTGAGTAAAAATTTCAAAGGAGAATTAAATCATTTGCTATGGTAAAAAATTAGACAAATTCAAGCTTCAAGACTAGAAATTCATGCAGCATCTATATAGTCTCGGTTCATGATTTTCAGGAAGTAGGAGTCCAAAACAAGGCTCAACAAAATTCATGGAACTAGCCTAGGATATTAGCTTCAACACATATTTTTTCTAGCTCATGAATTTGTGAACAAATACTCCTGTACAAAAATTGAAATTAAAGCAAGCCTGTTTCAACTTCTCTTTAGTAAAATGATTTTTCTACAACACCAAACTACTCTACCAAAGCAAATACATTTATATATATCTGTAATCACACCATGGAATTAGAAATTATCAATTTCAAACAAGCCAAAACGAAGACAAAAGAAAATGAACAACAAGGTAACAAGAACCCTACTTTTGGTGTCTAATGGATCCTTGGCTCCAAGTTGCTCCAAGTTTGATCGCTTCCACTTCAAAGCTCCCAAATCAACCTCAAATCCTTCCTAAATCAGTGAGAGGTGAGATAGCAAGGTAAGGATTAGTGAGGAAATGAAATTCCAATTGGTTAGTTTGATAGATTATGAGGAGTAGAACAAGTTTTGTGAAGAGAGTTTGTCATTTTAGTGACTTTGAGCTTAGGTCTTTAAAGCTTGAAGCTTGTTAATGGAGGTTTGAGAGGAAGAACAATGGTGGGGTCATAAGGTTAGCGGCTTTGTATTTATCTTGAGTTAGATGTCATAATTGTGTAGTCAAAGTATGTATTTCTTTCTTTTAAAAGAAAATAATGAGATGGATGGCTAGGATTTATTTTTTTAGTCAAAGAATGAATTTTGGCCATCCACTTGGCTAAGGATAAGTGGCTCACTTTGACTTGGGGAGCAAGTAGCTTTTTCAATGTTAAAGCTACAGGAAATCCATCGAACGGATGAGATATTAGTTCCCGAGTAAAATATAATAAATGAAAGGTCATGATTGAAACTTACTTTTAAGTTTCAATCCTTGCCATCCACTTAGCATAAAGTGGTTGGCAAAGGTTACTTGGCCACTAAGTAACTTGTACGGTGTTAAAAATCACACATCAAAACTCTACTAAATGGGTAAAACACCATACCCGTAGTCAAACATTGCCCAAAAATTAATTCTAGGTATAAATTCTCATGTCTTACCATTTCTAACCTTAACCCTCTCTTTTCTCCATCCGGGCATTTCTTGGTCCCAAATAAGGTTTTGACCCAATGGGCCCATAGGGCTCGCAAGGTTACTATTCACATCGGCCCGAATTTTTTTTTTTTACAAGTCCGTTGGGTCATCCGCATCATTGCTAAACTGTCAAATTTTTGAAACTATGACTACTAAAACTCAAATTAATTTTTAAATAATTTTTAGGGTATTACACTCTTGTTATGGGTAAAGTCTAGAGGCAGATTAGTGAACCATTGTAAGCCTAATAACTAAGGTCTAACCCGATAGGCCCAGACCATTTGAGATCCAAGTACTCACCCTACCCAGCTTCTAGTAAGCCTCCACGTGGCAACACTCCGAGGCCACGATCATCTCCCACTTTGCCTGTGAATGGAAGAATGTAGGACTATAGAATGGGGGCCACGATTAGCCTCCTAACCATGAGAACCACCTACGAGGCCACTTCTATAAATAACTACAGAGATCCCAAGTATATTTTTTATGTTGACTTGCATACTCATACTCACTTGGAGCGTTTGTTTACTTGCTAGTGGAGTTCTTGTAAGTACACCCCCATTCACTCTGGAGAATAGAAGAGTCTCATCACCTTGAGTTTTCGAACTTGATTACCCTTTGGGTAACGAGGTACATTCTAAACCCTTCATTACTCCACCTTGTTACATTGGCATCATATATGGGATGCAGTGTTGACCACCTTTGTTCTCTGTTTGTCTATGTTGAACTACCATGTCAACTTTGAGGAAGATTTCCTCTGAGGTGCATAGAGGAGATCAACATGTTCTTGAGAACAACCTCCATGAGGTCGAGGTGAACACTACCTTGGAGTCTACCTCTTGGGTTAATACCGTGCTAACGGGACAAGGTTCCCAACACTAATCACAGCCATATGAACCATGACGGCACAAATGACGTAGGAGTTGGAGATGCAAATTCTTCCCTCATAATAGAAATGCTCAAGGTCATTAGGGAATAGGTTATGACCATTTGGGATTTGCAATGCAATGTTGATACCATGATTACGGTGGAGGAAGATCGGGGCAAGAGAAAGGAAAAAAGCCTTGCAAAAGAAAGGCACGAGTAAGAGACAAAGTCTTGAAAGCTCGACGAGAAGAGGAAGAAACAACTTGTCACTAGTCTAAACACCATAGGAAGGAATCTGCGAGCGAGGGTATGTCGATGCTCCACGGAGGCCATCTCAGACTCCAACTTGTTAAGGCTTGAGGTGCCAGAGGAAGAACAAGCCCTAGGAACCGATCATGGCCCACACCATTCTAACCCATGACCACAACATCAGAGTCTGAGGCAAAAGTAGAAAACCATAGAAGCCATCATGGTACTAACCACGGTTCTCATTAATCACGTGTGTAACGCCTTGATTTTTCCTGCTATGTAAAATGACCAAAACGCCATTGAGATCATTTTTACCTGGGATCGAGGACGGCTGGTCCGGCTATCCTCAAGGGGTTAGTTTGATGTTTGAAGGGGACTAGATATGTTTTGGATGACCATATATGTGAAAATCTCAATTCCTGATTTTTCTCGTGCACAAAATTATTAAAATACTCCTGAGGTAATTTAACGCAGGATTGAGTGATGGTCGACCTGACCATCACTCGTAGTTAAGAATCTTAATTAAAGAGTATATGTGATATCTAGAATGGTCCCGAGAGGTCCAAGGAGTTTCTATGTGAAATTACCATTCTACCCCTAGTTAGTGCTAATTATGCTTAATTAAAGTAATTAAGGAAATATAGGCAATATTAGACTCTAAGGAAAGATAAATTAATTTTATTTATTAATCTTGAGTCAAAATAATTATTTGAGGTTAATTAGGGTCCAAGGTTGCTTAAGTAAAGTTTAAACCCCCTTCTTATTCAAAGAATGCTCATAAGACCAAAAAACATTAGGACATATGTTGGTGTTTGAATTTCAAATTAATCAAGTTTGACTCAACTAAATATGCAAGACCATTCCTTAAACATGTCTTGAAAGCCTTAACCACTACATTACAACTCCTAATACCAAATTATCAATTTCTAACCAAACCCCTAATTATAATTACCTAAAAACCCTAATTCCTACACCCAAATGAAATGAAAATTCCCTCCCAAGCTCCCTAAGTGGCCGGCGGTTACACACACCTTTTCCTCTCTCATTTTGATTTTGTCAACACTCATACACTTACAAAAACTCTCATTCTTACTATCCACTTTTTTGGTGAAGTCTTGCTTATCAAGACTTATCAAAACATTCTTATTCTCTCAACTCAATCTTCGTCTTCTCCATCTTCAACCTTCAAGAACCTCCATTCTTGATCTCCATTCAAGCTACAAACATCAAACCACCATACCACCACCATAGATCAACTCCTAAACACCTAGCCTTTCCATTCCCATACACAAGAACACAAGAAAAATCCTCCTCTCATTTCTTTCCCTCTTGGTGAAACTCATCTTGGCCCCATGAGAAGACTTTTCTTCTCATCTCAACACAAAGGACCAAACTTTCTCTCTTGCAACCAAGAAACCTTCCTGGTAGGATTTTATTTTATGTTCTTCCTATTATTTTCTCTTTTCTTTTTTCTTTTTGGTTTCTTTGTTGGAAGTCAAGACTATGGCTTGATGATGATGGTTCTTGATGATGGTGGTGAGGCCATCATGTTCATGACCTCTAGAACCCAAAGTTTGATTCTTTGTTTCTTTAGAAAAAGGTTAAAGAATGCTCAATTAGTTTCCTTGTTGTCTTTGAGTTTGATAATGAGTCCAAGAAATGAGGTTTTTTGAACCATGGGAATAAAGGACTCTAAAACTCATTTTCATTTTGTTGAGATTTATGGGATTGCAAGTTTCACTTTTTAAAGTCTTGAGTTGATGAGTTTTAATAAGATGTAAAAATAGACTTGCATTCATATTTATGTTTCAAGTATTGGATATTCATGTTTATGTTTCAATGTCTTGCATGTTATGTTTATATTTCCAAGTTGTCACCTTAAATGGTAAAGACTCAAACATGAACTTGCATCTTCATGTTTACATTTCAAGTCTTGCATTTCATGATATCACCTTATAATCTTGAAGACTTAAAAATGGACTTACACTCTCATGTTTATATTTCAAGTCTTGCATATCATGTTTATATTTTCAAGTTCACCCTAAATGTTAAAGACATAAAATAAGTTGTATGGCATGTTTATGATTCTAACAATCACCTAAGTCTCTAAAGCTCAAGACTTGTCCCCTTTGTCTTAAATGGAAATTTTAATCATGGACACACATCCATATATGCATTTCGATCTTATGAGGACATTGGGTTTAAAGTTGGTTTTATTTTATTTTGAGACTTGAATCTTGTGCCTTGAGTGTACAAAGAAATTTTGAAAGAGATAGGAATTTAAAAGAGACAAAAATGTGATTTTAAGTGAGTGAAAAATATTATTTATGAAACTTTAAGTTTTGCTACTGATTTAAACGATAAAAATTAATTTCTAAGAGGGACAAAATGATTTTAAGTGTTTTAAGTGTCTTAGAATGACTTTTGAGAAAAATTAGTAATAAAAAAGTTTAAAAATGCAATTTATAAGCTATTTTGTAATTTTAAATGTTGGGCACTATTCATCACTATTCACTGTTGTAGGTTACTGTTAACATGCATAAAAATTATTAACAAGTGTTGTAAAAATTATTTTTAGCATTTTGGAAAAAACTAGTAATTGGAAAAGGTCAAAAATGTAATTTCCTAAAGCTTATGAAATAGTAATTTTTGGCACTGGTCACTACTGTTAACATGGTCATCCACGTGGTTGCTATTCACATTCATAAAATTCATTAATAATTGTTGTAAAAATTATTTTTGGTGTCTTGGGTGCTTAAAAGAATAATTACAAGTGTTAGTTTTGACCATTTTGCAAAATACGGAAAGTTGTGTTTTAAACTATCATTATGGAATTTTGGCCAAATGGATTTAATTAGAGTTAGTAATGATTTTGGATGTGTCCATGTATTCAAAATATCATTTATGATGTTTAGAAAAAGTTTTAGAAGAATTGGCACTTGCTAAGTGTCAAGAATGAGAAACTTTGCACTTTGACCCTAAAATCTAACAATATTTGGCCATTGGCCCAAAATGATTTTATGATGAATTTAACTGATTTCTATGTGGTATGGGCCTTAGAGTGTAAATTAATTTTGAGGATTATTAGTTTGAGAAATGTATTGAAAGGGCAAATTTACACTTTGACCCACAAACTCTTAGAAGTTGAGTTTGAACCCTCTTGGGGCTAAAGAATAATTATCAATAACTTAATGATATTGATGTGAGTGATATGTTATGAAGGCTATGTTCTAATGTTTTGGTTGGAAATTATATGACTTGAAATGTTTGTGTAAGATTATGTATTGATGACTATGCATGGTTGATTCTTGAATGATGTAAGTAATGTTTTTGATTATATTGGATATATCCTATTGAACATGGCATATACATTAGTGGGTCCTTGATATTGACATACTAGGTAGGAGCATGTTTACTTTTCAATGAGATAATGATGATAACCTACTTATGGATATATGCAAAGAATGTAATGCATGCTTATGTGATTAATTACATGATGATTTGTGACATGTTGTGATTATGAATGAATGATTGAGATGCCTAATTGATGTGTTCTATGGCATGAAGAAAATTTGGTGAAGCTCCCTTCCAGCCTTATGTTGTTTCCTAAATTTGTAGACTTAGAAAAATTATAAAGTTATGAACATGAAATGTTAAATAATAAATTATGATGGTTGACTATGATTATATGCTCATGTTTGTAATCTAAATGACATGCTAAGATTAAACATGACAAGAGACGTACGGAGATGATCCTTCAGACTCAGGGATTAATGGTTAAGGGAGGTGATCCAAGGAAGTTGTATGCTCATGATAAGAAAGTTAAGTTAAAGTAAGGAAGTAATGTTTTTCCCCTCTATTACCCCATTTTAAATCTAGCAATGACTAGTTAAGTTGAGCTCATCCTAGGCGATTAGTGAGGTGAAGTTTTGGTGGTCATTGTAAAATCGACGGGAAGGTAAGATGGTTGGTTTAGGATAGTTATGTAAAAGGGTGGTCATTAAGAAGAGAACTTAAGAGTTCAATTATGAGAAAGTAAAGTATCATGGGTTCTCTTGTTTTCCTATGCATGTTAAATGTTATATGACTCATCATGCTTGTCCTATTATGCATTCATTCACTTGCCACTCAATCACGTAATTTGAATGTCAAGTCACCTAAGAAGCTAAAATAAAGATGTATATATATATATATATATATATATATATATATATATATATATATATATATATATATATATATATATATATATATTACATTATTGTTCTATTGTGCGTTTAATCATGTGATATGTGCTAGATGACTTTAGGTTTTTAGCTTATCTCTTGCTTATATACTTAGCCTTATGTTGTGTTTGAAATTTAAATGCTACCAACTTATGTTGTGAGTATGCTTGTGTTACTTACGCTCTTGAGGTATTGTCATGCATACATGAGATATCTCACTACAACATTTTTGGTCTAAGGCAACAATTTTTTAAGGCAACGCTTAGAAAGTGTTGGCTTTGGGGGTCTAAGGCAACGTTTTTATAGGGTTAGTGTTCGGGTTGGGCTAAGGCAACAAAATTTATGACAACGCTTAGAAAGCATTGCATTAACTTAAAAAGAAATTGCTTTTGAAGCGTTGCCATATCATCCAATAACATGTAACACTTGTTTGCTCATGTGGATAACCTGGTCAGGAATGTATTGGAGCAGTGAATGGTCCTTTTTTGAAAATTAGAATTAGTACCCCATGTTCATATTTTAATATTGCAAATAGGGTGTTATTGTTATTATTGTTTTTTAAATTTGCAAACTTAGTCCCACATTGAGCCAACTCCTATTACCATTGACGTACTACCTTCGAAGACCTAAGCGTGCCTTAGGCCACAGCATCAAAATGTTTTGGGTCATGAAGGTTGTTGGTGCAGTAGTCGCTTCTACTTTTATTTTATTCAACAGATTCACGAATGTTAAGGTGAACTTGGTAAAGGATAATATTTTTCCCCTTTGGAGAATATTGTTGTTTAATATTTGGGGGTAATCTTTCTCCTCAACATATACAAATTCGTCTTCAAGAAATTGTTGATCACCATAAATTAGCGGTTAAAATCGACCTTCAATTGAAGCTTCCTGGCTCCCACATACTCTCGTCGTCAGACCCACCATAGACATCAGTGCCCTTATACACTTAGGCAAACAATTCCATGATGAGAAAATAACCATTGCCACATGCAAACATATAAGCGCCTCTTGGACCATTTCTCTTCGGCCAACAAACCATACAATTCGATAGCTGGAATCTCAAACAAACAAATCTACTAGAAGCCGACGGACTAATTCCATCTTCTAGTTGAAAAACAAATGAGTACATCAACAAATTATTAAACTCGTGTTGCTTTTCAGTATTTTGATAAACATCATTGAACGGGTTAATTTTCACCCGTAGATTTCACTAAAATAAGATTTAACGCTTAAAACATTAGACCATTGAATAGTTCAAAACATTCTCGAACCACTTTATCCATCACGTTTGATCATTGCCTTCGTTTTTCAAGCAGTGCTTTTTAAAATCCAATTTGCAACGCTTTTAAACGTTGCCTAAATATTTAGAGCGAACTTAAAATATTTTTGACTAAAAATTTTGGCTTTTCCATTGTAAACTAAAAAATTGAGTCATCAAAGAACCAATTTTAATTTTCTCTCGAAGCCCATATTGCTCAAACTTAACCCATTTCTTCTTTATTTCCATCAGAAACTATCAATCCTAGAGCACTACAATCCCTAATATGAAAGAGAGCTCGCCCTTCCTTCTTCCCACATTGAAGGAATCGAAGTGATTCAGCATGGAGGGAGAGCTCCCTTCATCACTTTCATGATTCAGGAAACTCACACAGAAGGAAAGCTGTTCATCATGCGTGGTGGTTCCTTTGGTGGTTTATTCTTTGAAGTGGTCCCTTCCAGCATGCGATGGTTTGTTCCAGCACGACGGAAGTAGCACGGTGGTTCGTTCGACCACTAAAGGAGAGCTCTTCATCATGCCACGGTTCCTTCCAACACGACAACAGCAGCACGGTGGTCCTTCCATCACGATGACAGTAGCACTGGGTGGTCCTCCGCGTCTCCCTCTTCGCCCCGAACCTTCCAGAAGCCCTGAATCCCATGCTGGAGACGGCAAGGTCCTCGAAGTCAAGCTCAATGGCGGAGACCTCGAGATCGCTGATGAGCACAAGCGTCAAATTGCATACAGCTTCGTTGCACCCTTCGTACTGCTTCAGAGCCGTCGGAGTGCTCTTTTCACAATGTCGAAGGCTCCGTCGCCATTTCATCTAGATTGGTCAGTGGCATCTTGCTATTATGCTTGTGAGATTTAGATTCTTGTTTTTTTGAAAATTTTGTGTGAAAATTGATTCAATTTTTTTAGGAGGCAGAGGATGTCATAATTAGGTCCCCTTTTTCATGCTGGTTTGATTATTTTGGGTTTTGCTGTAGGTAGATAAGGTAGTTTTTGAAGTCAAGGTGAAGGATACTGGTAGGTAAGTAAATTCTTTGTCTGATTCACTTCAGGGCATATGATTAGTTTTGGTTATATTGTCTACATCTATTCATTTCCCTTTGCAGCCTCTTGTATAACACAAAAGTTGTACTTAGACAGCTTTCTAGTGCCCAGGCTCCGCGTAGAGGGAAACAAGCAATAGAGGTATGTTGATCTTTTAATATCAATTTAATTCTTTATCTTTGTATCCCATAATATCTATAATACATGTATATATTTTTCTTCTCGGTGTCTTGCAAGTATTAAAGAAGTTGGTTCGCGTAAACTTTTGTATCATTCTTTCTCAATGCATGGTCATAGGTACATCTCTTTGCCTGAAAGTGATGGTAATGGTTTATCATTCTAGTCCACGGGGTAGGTCTTAATCTGTTACATTTTTTTCTTTTTCCTTTTTTCCTACACTGTTGTACTCTATCTTGTTTAGAATGTTTGGTCATTTTGAGTCTTTTTGGCACTTGTAACCCAAAAATTGCAGACTGAATGTTCATTTTAATTTTATAACTTTTCCTTGTAGTATCATGGTAGTTTTTCTTTGAGACACTAGCTTCACCAATCTGATTGGCTTCCTACTTTAGAGGCCACTCTTGCACTAAATGAAGAGTCTGTTAGGAAGGTAGGAGAAGACATAACAGGAGGTCCTGCTATTTCTAGGCAGTTGTGACTTATACAAATATTAATGAAGGATCTTCTAATTGGGGTACCTTTTTCTTTTCCAATTTTCTATAACTTGTTGTTTTTAATGGAATGCATTGTATATTCTACATAGTTATTGGAGGAATGATATTCTCTTCTATTGTTCATATACTTTAGTTAAATTACCTACATAGCCATGGTCTTGCCCATATAGAGTTGAGGCTGGAAAATGTGCATATAAGTTCAGGAGACAAACATATCACACTAAGCATTGTCATTCTGTTATAAAATTATAATTACATATTATTTCAATATGTCTTCATTCATTTTCTGTATTTTCTATGGATTACCTCTGCTTGAAACTCACAAAATGTCACAAAGACAATCCTAATTTTTGTTTTTGTTGATAGACTGAAAATTATTATAGTTATACATCACAAGTAATGATCATTATCATGATAATTTTGGTTAACCACCTTTGTACTAAAATAGAATAGTAAATTGGAAATGCTATAGAATATGTTTAATCTTTCCTCTCATGCTTTGTGAACCTTTTGTGTTTGATTACCAGGTATGTATAAATTGTTGACCTAAATGTTTTAGACTATTAAGCAAGTGCCCAAAAGAATGGTTTCATGTCTCTAGTATCTCTTTCGCTAACTAAGACATCATTTTTTGAAAGCCTTATCTGGAAGCTGTTCAGTTATGTATGTTCATGATAACAAGACATATACCATAACTATGAGCATTTGAAGATTGTACTGTAATTGAAATTAGTGGTCATTGAAAACATAAACAAAATATTAATGACTTTGATCTCGGGAAACACTATTTGTAGTACTAGTGTGTTCCTCAATTTATACTTGTAGAGTCTTTCAAAGAGAAAATTAGTGATACTATTATCTTTTTCAGGAATTATTAATAGTACTATTTAAATATGCAGTTGAAGTGTTAATAACATTATTTGAATGAGTTTACCAAGGTATAGCAGAGAGTTTAGTGATGGTGGTTAAGAGCTTCTTGGACTTTGCTCTATCACTACTAAAGGTGTATGCATACTAGATTCTGCTGTTCATATGAATTATAAAGAGGACATGACCAAACTAGTAGACCATAAAGTAGTTTGGTGAGCTATTTATGAGAAAATAATTGAATATAAGTGAAGCTTTTAATTTTTAGTAATAGAATAGTGTGTTGATTTATGCAAGATATTAGGCTTTGTAAGCATTACAGAGGTATTGTGGTATACTATGTGCTCTTATGAAATGATCATAAGATTCAAATAGTTAAATATATATTATGTTGCAAATTGAGCTAATGCACATGTAACTAATGCAAATCAAGAGGATAAGTGATACACACTGAACATAGAATTTGCAATGGATATGATTGTTAACTAGAGACTTATTTTGTTTTAGTTTATGACTACTTTCTATCTGTCAACTATATTTACTTGTCTGCATTTTGGTTTGAACTACTTATGACTTGTTTCTATGTATAACTATGTGTATCAACCAATATTATATGCTTTAAGATGACTTCTTTACTTAATTGATACTTTATTTATGAATTTAAGTTGATTATTATAGATTCAAAATTGAAAAATTATCACTGTAGTAAATGTAATTTTTGGTTCAAAATAATGTCATTTTAAACAAGAAAATCGTTGTTTTTAATTACAAAGCAGGCATGCTTCGAAAAAAGGCAATGCAGAGAATAGGCAACACTTATAAATTGCTACCTTAAACATCAGAAAAGGTAATGCTTATAAAGTGTTGCCTGTAACTTGAGAAAAAGGAACACTTATAAAGTGTTGCCTTAAACATCAGAAAAGGCAATCCTGAAGACCATTGGAAAAACATTGCCTTTGATTGTCTAAACAAGCGTTGCTTTTTGGTGTAGCAAATGCAACGTTTTTTTTGCAAGTCATTGTCTTTTCTTTAAAAAGCGTTGCCTTAGAGAAAAGGCAACGACAATATGGAACGCAGTAAAAACGTTGCCTTTGACCGAAAAGTGTTGCATTTTATCAAAGGCTACGCTTTTCTTATCTTTAGGCAACGTTTTTTAAGCATTGTCTAGACAAAAATGTTGTAGTGTCTATTGCATTCATGGCATTAAGACCCATGCTAAAAAACACCCACTTCGGATAAAAGGATTTGAGAAGTTTAAAATTGAACCTTATGCATGTACATCTCTTTCATAATGAAAATCGAAGTTGCTTACGATGACGATGACACTTGTGTTAAGTTCAGGAAGCCTTACTAAGAATCTGAATAGTTTTCTCACCCTCTCGTTTCTTTGGGTCGTTTCAGACATGGATGATGGTGTTGTTTGTGATCTTCTCTGAGGTGTGGACATGAGAGTCACGCTAGGTCCTGGAGTAGAGGGTCACAATGGAAGCATGGTGATAGCTTTCCTTTTGGCATTAGCTTAAGAGTTGTCATGCCCCTTATTCTTGTTGGTAGCATAGTCTTTTGATGGACATGTCCTGGAGACTAGTCTAGTCTTGTTATAGTTATGTTTAGCTTTGGACTATTATATGTTCAACCTTTATTGGTGAGCTTAGTATCATAGGATTCCCTTTATGTTTATAGGACGTCACTATTATGTTAGGGTTATGATATGTTAATCTAGTTTGTGTCGTATTATGTTATGGTTTACACATATATTATGATGAGGTTTACCTGATTATTATTATTATGCTTGTATTGACTTGGTATCTATACACACACGTGGCTCATATTTTGGTTTTAAAGTTCAAAAAAATTTAATCATATTTTTATTACTTGTATTTTAAAGAAGAATATGTTAGTCTCTAGACAAAGGCGTAGCAACTAATAATTAACCAAATGCGACTCGAGCATATTAGGTTAAAAGTTAGGGTGTTACAAGTTTAGCTTGGAAAGACTAGTACAAGACTACTCAAGGTTTAGCTTGGAGAGGCTGAAATAACTACTTGGTTCAGCTTGAGAGGCTAGTAAATGACTACTCAGGTTGTGATAGTAGGGGTTGTCTCCTGGTCACACATGAAGCTTAGGAAAACTAATGTAAAGACTATCCTTTGTTCTTTCTATGGCTTGAGAAATATGTTTAGTAAAACCTCAATATGTGTTGAGTACTAGATGTAGGCAGTTTGGCCGGCCAATATAAAACTTTTGTGTCATATCTTTTTCCTGATCTCTTTTACTTTTTCTATTACGCTGTTTAATCTGCTGATATATTGGTTTAGTAGTTCTATTATATATTGTATGCTTCAAAGATCTACTTTTTGAAATAACTAATCTTTTTCCGTTGCACTTCAAGCTTAATGCTTGACAGTTCTTTTGTTAAATGTTTCAATGTAAAAAGAGACAAAGCACGAATTCAACCCCCTTCTCATGCACTTATATACCTACATTTTAAGCATGATATAAAATTTTAAGCTTTCTTAAAAATGAAGACATATATTTCGGCCATACATGCTAGAAGGGTTTGGGGTTGATTTTATTTTATTTAAAACTTGTATCTTGTGTTTAAAGTGTTTAAAGGTATCTTTGAAAAAGTTAGAAACTAATAAGGGTTAAAAATATAATTTTTGAACATGAAAGGTCCCCATGATTGCATTTTTAGCTGGCTACAATTTTTGAGGTCAAAAATTGGTTTTTTTAGTTTAAAAATGATTTATTGTGTTTAAAGTGTCTTAGGATAAGTTTTGAAAGAAATTAGTGACTAGAAAAAGGTAAAAATGCAATTTTTAACTCTTATATCATTTTCTATTTTTGCTACTATTCCTTACTGTTTATCCATTGTTTGTCATTATTTTGGGAGTTTAAAATGTTAAGAATTGTTTTTAAAATTATTTTTAGGTGTCTAAAGCAATATTCAAAAGTGTTAGGTTTAGGCAAGTTTGCAAACTATAAAAAAATTGTACTTTGAACTCCTCAAATATGTGATTTCAACAAATGAGTATGATTAGAATCTAAAATGGTTTTGCATGTGTTCATGTGTGTAAAGTGTCATTCATAAAGTTAAAAGGATTTTTAGAATTGTTGAAAACTCACTAAGTGTCAAAAAGTGGAATTTTATACTTTAACCCCCTAGAGTTTAGCAAATTCAACCAAGGGCCCAAAATAATTTTTATAATGTTTAAAAATGATATCTAAGTGGCATTGGGTCTCTTAAAAGTGTATAATAATTTTGAAAACCATTAGTTTTGAGAGAAGTGTTAAAATGAGAAATTTACACTTTGACTCACATCCTTATAGAAACTTCATTTTTACCATTTTTGGGACTAAAGTATAAATATTAATGACTTGTTGATATTGATGTGATTGGTACACTATGTAGATTATGCTTGTGAGGATTGTTTGCAATTTGAATAACTTGAGATGAATATGTCAAATGTGAATTGATGATTATGCATGCTTGAATCTTGAAAATTATGAATCATGAGTATTGTATATATATCCTGTTAAGCATAGCATATCATTAGTTGAGTCTGGTTCTTTGATTTCTACAACTGGGTAGGAACATGTTTATATTTCAATAAGATATTAATAATAACATGCTTATTTGATTGATGAAATAATGATTGTGGCCTGTTGAGATTATGTATAAATCATTGATGTGTATGATGAATATGTTAATTGACAAGAAGCAAATTTGAGGAAACTCCACTTCCTAGCCTTTATGTTGTTAGATTTCCACCAAATTTGTGGACCTAGAGAAAATTATATGAAGTATACAAGCATGTCTAGTTTTATGGGACTTGATGATAAATTGTAATAAATGCTCATTTGTCTCATACTATTATATCAGATCATCATGTGAACACTTAACATCTCATTATGATTTATGAGATCTTTTACAAGTATAGTCCATGCCTCAGGATTTTCATAAGGTCTTAATTTATGTTGCATGCTCATGATAAGAAAGTTAAGATAAAAAAGTGATGTTTTCCTCTCTATTACCCCATATTAAATCTAGCGATGACTTGTTAGGTTGAGCTCATTCTAGATGATTGGTAAGGTGAAGTTTTGGAGGTTATTTGTAAAGTCACCCGGGAGGTGAAATGGTTGATTTAGGTGGTTATGTAACATCAAAGTTCAAGTACGAGAAAATAAAGTATCATGGATGTCTTCATATACATGTTAAATGCTATAAGACTTATCATGCTTGTCCTGCCACGCATTCCATTACTTGTTAACTAATTTCATGATTTTGAATGTTAAGTCGTCTAAAAAAGTAAAGAAATGGTATGTGTTATGTGATTGCTCTATTGAATGCTTAATCTTGTGTTTTATGTACTAAGTAATTCTAGTTCTTTAACTTATCTCATACACTTAGCCTCATGTTATGTTTTAGGCTTTAATGCTACATACAATATGCTTATGTTGATTTCATGCATTACTTATGCATTTGAGGCATTGCCATACATATATGATATATCTGTTGCATTCATGATATTAAGACTCATGTTAACAGACACCCATTTTGGATAAATAGTTTTGAGAAATTTGAATTTGAACCTTATGCATGTACACCTCCTTCATAATGAAAACCGAAATTTCTAAGACAACGAATGATGATACTTGTTTTAGAGTCAGGAAGCTCTATTGAGATTCTTGAATAAGTTTCTCATTCCTCTTCTTTCTTCCATATTGTCTCTAGACGAGGATGATGGCATAAATTGTGGTCTTCCTTAAGACATGTATGATTGCAAATGAAGTTCAATTAAGAAAGCATAAATCCAATTTCAAACCAAAAATTAAAATAAAAAAAAATAAAACAAGCAAGTGGTAAGGTAAATACGTAATATGACGTGGGAGTTGCGTTACAAACTGGATAGAGTGTCCCAGTGGAAGCATGGAGATAGCTTTTCTTTGTGCAGTAGCTTTAGGGTTATTATATCTCTTATGCCCATTCATAGCTTAGTCTTTTGATGGATGTACACCTATGATTGGTTTACTTATGATATAATTGTGTTTATCTTTTGGACTATTATATACTCAACCTTTGTTAGTGGTTATGATATGTTATCTCAGTTTGTGTTATGTTATGTTATATATATATATATATTATGATGAGGTTTATATGATTTCTATTATTATGTATGTATTGACCAATAGTAATGCGCACACATGACTTGCATT
Organism: Dalbergia oliveri; assembly: GCA_030441495.1. Lineage (NCBI taxonomy): Eukaryota > Viridiplantae > Streptophyta > Magnoliopsida > Fabales > Fabaceae > Dalbergia > Dalbergia oliveri. The sequence goes on from JAMLFY010000009.1 coordinate 4,555,349, forward strand.
TTGTTTTTTAAGTTCAAAAAGAGTTTAGCCATAATTTTATTACTTGTATTTTAAAGAAAAACATGTTAAGTTTTGAGACAAAGGCGTAACAACTAATAATTAACCACAATGTGACTCGAAACGTATCAGGTTGAAAGTTACCTGTTAAATCGCCAATAATCCTACGTAACATATCCTAACCCTATGTCTTAAAACTCTCACCCCAATAATCTATTGAACTAACTCAAGAACCTATCTTACCTGATAACATTTTTTAATATTGATTGTGATCCATATGATTATGCTATACCATGTAATAAACATTATTGAAAGCTAACCAGAATTGGATGATATGACTTTCCGTTGGTCAATATCCTCTTTCCTACAAAACCCAAACACACAAACATACCTTTAGTAACAGAAATTTGGCAATGGCTGGAGCTGGAAGTTGCATTGGCCTGTTTGTAGCGCAATAGGAGAGTAACTTGGACGTTTAAAAACCTAAGGCAGGGTTAAATTACTTTTCTTTTTTCAAAAAAAGATCTATTTAAACTAATAATGCTTGCGGCTTTTTCAAAGGAATTAGCTCTAAGTAGCCTATCAGCATTATAACCAGTGCAATTCCTCTGTTGAACTTGCTATGAGGTAGGCTCTTCAATTGTTAAATCTATGATGATAAAACTATATAAGACAAGAGAAAATATTTCAATTGTTACCAATGACATTTGATTACAACCATCATGCATAGTTTTTTCTCCGATATCATCAACATGCACAGCTCCCAACAATTATTGTTAGGAAATATCTAGTTGGGTACACAAGTATAACAAACACTTTATGGATGTGAACGAAACGCGAATTTATGGAGAATTGTTAGGTGGCTTGCCGTCAAAATTAACCACCAAAAGTGAAAAAACAAAAGAAATTACTATGCACATGCATATTAATTTCACATGTGATGCACAGCAATACTACCAAAATCACGAAAATTATTTACATATGCAAAGTAACCTCAAAGGCCTCTATAAATAGAGTGAGGCTGCAATTGTTTCAATCATTCCAAGCAGAAGCAGTTCCAATTTTAAAAAGAAGCAATGTAAGCTTCTTGTAATGATAGAAAATAGAGTGTGTGTAAGAAAATTCCAAAGTGTATGTGAGTATACACGGGAATTTTGGATATTCTCTAGATCTCTCTAATACTACAAATTATAGTAAAAGAGAGTCTAACATACACTATATTATAATTACTCTTTGAATATAGTGGAATATTTTCTGAATTTGACCCTTAATTTTTCCTTCAAAATTATAGGAGTGTTTTTCAAATTAAAATATTGATGTGAGTTCTCTTGATCTATTTTGTTAGAAAATAGTAACGAGGATTATTCATAAATAATGACGCGCTGCCCACTATAGGACTATTTATAAATAGTTATGCAAGTCGCAATATTATCGCAATTTCACTGTGCAATTTTCAGTGAATAGTGACACATGGGTTCCACTAAATTCCTATTCATCGTGATTCATTTATTCGTTACTCTATCATTTGGAATGCGCTTTGCTCACATTCATAAGTGTTTATTACACTTGGATGTACCAACCTGGATATCCTCCCCTAACAAGTATTTCTCAATTCTCATAAATCATAATGTTATGTGCAGTTGGCGACACCGTTGGGACAGCAGCCATCTGGAAAAAGGAGTTTAGTAGATCGCTAAACATCAAACAAACTCGTCAGAAAGGGAACTTCACTCTTCTGAGATGTTATTTAACTCCTCGGAAAATGTCTCTGAAGCAACATTGAAATTGAAACTCGAAAGCTGCAACTTAGGCCAAACCAACAAGTTTCTCACTAATCTCCCAGACCTTGCGAGCCTTTTCTGCATCACTGGCTTCATGGGACAACTGGTTTTCAAATGAAGCAGAATCGTCATTCCAGCTCCAGTAAACACCTGATTTCGTTAGGCTTGGATCGCTCACAACCTAAACGAAAACGAAACAGCTCATAATGAGAAATAAGGATGTTCAAATAAAAACATTCAACCTAAAAAATTCATAATCATCTCCGAAGAGTCTCATTGCTATTACCTGTGCAAGTCTCTTTCCTGCATCGTGTTCTGAGACAAAGCCTTTGGTTATGTACTTTTGGAATGGAGGGAACAGAAGTCTGAACAAGGGAATGTGCTCTCTGAACAAGCCCGTTGTGGCAATGCAACCCGGGTAAAGGGAAGCAAATGTGATTCCAGTTTCGTCATGGTATCTTCTGTGGAATTCTTGCATGGTAAGCATGTTGCAGACTTTGCTGTCCTTGTATGCCTTGGCGCCATCAAAGTGTCCCCCATCTATCATTGATGAAGTGTTTAGCCCATTCAAGCCTCCAGCTAGTCCCCTCAAGTCGCCGAGGTTAGCCTTGGGAGGCACATTCCCAGCCAATGTGTTTGTGTTTCCTGTTAAACATCCGCAAGCAGCACAAAAGATGCAGCCAACCTAAATATGCTAGCTAATAAAAATTGAGATTCACAACAAACATCCAAATGACTGAGACCTGTGATTGAGCCAACGATGATCAAACGCTTCAATGGATAATCGGATTTGTTCAAGTCCTCGAGCAATAGCCGTGAAAGGAGAAAATGTCCCAGATGGTTAGTCCCAACACTGAGTTCAAAGCCTTCAGCAGTGAATGTAGGCTCCTTAGCAGTTGGAAAGTAAACTGCAGCATTGCAAACCAGCACATCTAGCGGCCTTCCTGATTGCCTGAAGCTATTGACAAATTGACGGACACTGTCAAGAGAGGCAAGGTCTAGATGCATGATGGTGTAGTTTTCCTTGGCAATGCCAGCAGATTTTGCAGCTGTTTCAGCTTTGAGGAAATCCCTGCAGGCCATTATTACATGCCATTTCCCTGTCTCAGCCAAAGCCTTAGCAGTGGCCAGGCCCAACCCAGAGGAAGCCCCAGTGATCACTACACTGCCCTTCCTCAAAGTTTTCTTGCCTTCTGGTGCAGCACTCTTAACTGCTGGGGTTGTTGTCGCCACTGTCTGGGCTTTCACGGCGCCAACATTTTGACGAAATTCTCTCTGATAGAGAAGGTAAACAACGAAATTAGAAAATTGGCCAAGAAAATTAACAAAGGATTAAGATAACTAAATAATGGCATTGTGCTTGTGTTTAGATTTTTGACCTTGTGCTAACATTATAGAGGAGAAACCACATGTCGATTTTCTCAAAAGCATAAAATAAAAAAGAATGAAAATTCCCCTCTGAAATTAAGTCTAGTCATAAGTCTCAAGGGAACTAGTATCCTCAGAAATAAATAGAAACAATTTTATAGCAAATTAGGAATAAGAAGGCAAAGCTTATGATGAAGTTACCTTGCACCTCAATGCCGAAGAGTTGAAGTCAGCTTTCAGAGCGTCTGACAATGAAAGACCAAATAGGGTGGTGTCCCTGAGTGATGCACACTAGACTTTCCCTGCAAACACAACAAAGCAATTCCCCAAAGAACAATTCAGTTAACTCCTTGAAAAGTATATGAGAAGATAAATGACTCACATGAAGAACATGTGTTGTCGGGAGAAATTGAAGCAAACCTCTTTAGGAATGGAGAAAGAAGCGGGAACCAAAGAAGCAGCCTGTAGAGCCATTGGAAGTTAGTTAAAACAAGTGGGAAATGGGTTTTTGTTTTGCAAATTACAATGTTCCAATCAACAAGCCAAGCTAGTGGGATAAAGTGGGAATGCCACGAGAATATCAAAGTTGTGTACTTGTGATGAATTTATAAAGTGAAGTGCTACTTTGGATATGAAAGGATAAGATAGTTTTCAGCATCTGCACCTGCCAGGTCACATCGAACCGACCAATGAGGTTTTGTGTTTTAGATTTCTTGTGATATTTTCATTAACTTTATGCTTGGAATTAGGCAGGAAGGGATATTTTGATTAGTTGCAGAGGTAAGAGCTGCGAATATCAATGTTGAAAGGGATTAGGGAATGGGGGTCCATTTCGATTTGCAGTAAAAGGTAAGAGAGACAAGCCGCCTTCTCTAAGTTTCGTAGATAGTAAGGTATTGCTTGAGTTTTGATATTTGGACATACTTAAAGTACATTCGTATATGGATTTGAGTAATGCTATGACGCCAAAACAATATAACCAATATTTTTTACGGAATATATGACAATAGTTTGATGGTTTGGTTAAATATAGCGGTAGGATTTACCTACTTATTCAAAACTTATCAATTATATCATATTATTTTTATATTTATTTTCTGATAAAAATTCTGAATATCTAGTATTTCTTATGTACTAGTAGTAGAGCTTTTATATTGATTAGTAAGGAATTAATGAGACTTTTATGAAAAATCATAATAATATTATTATTAGGAATTTAAGGGCAAACAAGTGCGGATTCAAGTGTGATGGTATCATAATACTTAAAAGGGGATTGAATTAAGTGTTATTTAAAAAATTTTCCTACAAATGTCAGGCAAAAGTCTTATGTGCACTTAGAAGATTTTCTGATATAGGCGTAATAAAGCTTTGAAAGATGAGTAAATTGAGACAGATGTGAATGAAAACTTATATGATGCTTGGACCAAAATAGTTTTGATAAATGGATTACTAAAAAATATATCACAACACTGATTTAAGAAAAACCTTTCTAAAAGCTTAATGAAATGTGTATTATGCAACCAAAGATAGTTGAAACAAAAAGTTGTGATATACAAGTTACTAAGATAAATGGTTTTTCAAAAGCACTTAGTCAAATATCAGATTTTAAACTTTTAATACAAATAGTAAGAGATGTAGCAAATATGTTATATGATGAGAAAATGATAGAGAAGTTGAAGACAAGTAGTTTATAATGGTTTGATCTCTAATCTAGAACTTACATCTAGTTCCCACCCTCCAAGTGAGATTGTCTACTATAAACTTGTACAAATAGTACAATCACATAGTAGTTTTACCAACCCACTCCACGCTCAATCCCAAGTAGTTTTCAATGAGTCTTCAAACTCAACAAAGTAGTGTTTACCCAAGCCTCTCAAGCTTTTACAAAAGGCTTTTCTCTCACAAAGACAAAGCCTTAAAATAAGTCTTTTGGTTTGAATGAATAAACTCTATTGTTTCTCTCAAGAAGATATCACTCTAATACAACACTAAAAAACTCTTAGAAAAGTAAGATTAACACTTTACAATGATTGAGAGGTGACAAATGATATTTTAGCAAGAGCTCTTCAAGAATGATAGGAGTGTTGGCTACTTTTCTCTTTCCTTCTATATGAATGTTGTCTCTAAAACTTGCTTTTATAGAAGGGTGGATTTTTAGAATGTTGAAGCTTGGAGAGTTGGAGTCAGATCTGTTGAAAAGTTGTTTCAGTTTTCATATTCCTTGTTGATGAGCTATCCAAAAGGTCAAAGGATCAAAGTATCCATTGAGAAACAAGAATATCTCTTTGTCCATTTTTGCCTTCACTATAAGTACAAAGAGGCTCTCAACATATGTAACTTGTTCATATCAACAAGCAAAGCCTCGTAGAGATCAATATTTTCCATATTTGGTAATAGCTTTTTGTGCTTGGCTTATGTGCAGTGCTCTTTGCAAAAATATGCTAATGTGCTTAGCTTTGGACATTGGTTTGCTCAAAAGCAAAATTATTGACAAAAGTCAATCTTTCAAAATTTAAAATTGAAATACTTAATACACAAATTAGAATGCTAATAAAGATATAATAATTTAGATACCATGAAAGAATTAAGCACATATGAAGTGTTTTGTCATCATATTAGGATACATAATCCAACAATCTCCCTCTTGAAGACAAACACACATAGTAAAGGAAGAGCAAAGGGTAAAAAGATTTTCTTTTAGACATAGCTCCCCCTCAAGATATTCACTTATTTCCATAACTAAGCTTTGTATTTTCATTTCTCTTTGAAGTACAAAGACATAGTAGGGGATTTTCAATTTAAAAGGAATTCTAATTCTCATTCTCAATGCATGAATTTGAGAAATTTTTGTCCTAGCTTGATCTCCTTCTTCCATAAGAAAGAAAGATACAACAAAGGGCCACATAGACTTGCAAGTCATGCATAAGAGGTGTAACACCCTAACATTCAACATGATATGCCTAGAATGCATAATTGTTAATTGTTAGTTGTTACTCTTTTCATCTTAGAACTTTACTTGGTTTTAAACTTTGAAAATAAGTCTATAAAAAATATGACCTATTTTTTTATGGACCAAACTAAGATCTGTTCGCATATAATTTATAGCATATAAGTATTCGTCATATGATATGTAATAATAGTGCATCTTATCAACATATTCTTAACCATCCATTGCATAACATACATGCAAAATCAAAGAAAAGTATGACATAAACTAAAAACATCATCATAGCATAACATTAACTATAAATATCATGTCTCATATAATAATAATAATATAGAGGCATTCCACAAGTATAATACCATAACAAATATATCGAGCCCACCTATAGAGGTTGAGCATATAATAATTCAAAATCTAAACATAACTATGACATAGCTAAACCCATTGTGGATGCACGTCTACCAGAAACTAAGTTATAAATGTGCTTGAAAATGACACAACCCCTAAGCAACTTGCAAGGGAGGGCTATATTATTGCTTCGACTACGCCACTTCGATCCAACGTAGCACAAATCCTATGCCGGTATCTCAGGAAGCCCACGAACATTGCCATCAACCTTGTCTCGAAGACAAAGAAGGAAAAAAAAAGAGGAAGTGGGAAACTTATATAAGAATCTCTATAGCATTTTCCATCTCACACATGTCATCATCATTATCCCCAGAAACTTTGAGTTTCATTATGAAATAGTTGACATAAATAAAGTTCATTTATTAAGGTTCAAAAACCATTAGACGAAGCCCGTATCTTTTAGCATGAATCTTAATGCCATGTGTAACACTTGAAAAATTATTTAAAAATTAATTTGAGTTTTATTAGTCATAATTTCAAAAGTTTGACGTTTTAGCAATGATGAGGATGGGCCAATGGACGTGTTAAAAACAAAATCCGGGCTAGGAGTTAATAGTAACCTTGTGGGTCCCATGGACCCGTCAAGAGCTAAACCCTAGATGCGAGACCAGGAGATGCCCAAACTAGAGAATATAGGGTTAAGGTTAGAAATAGTTAGAAATGAAGATTTTATTCCTAAAATTAATTTTCAGGCAATATCCGTTTACCCGGTATGGTGTTTATCCGTTCATAAAATTTCGTGTGCGATTCTAACACCAAAAGATATTTTAATCTTTATAAAAGGATAATGTCTATCCTTTAGAGCCAAGTGTAAGGACAAGATTTAATCTTGAATTACAAGATCAAATTCTAGTCATTTATCTTGTTTTCGTTTAGGAAAATTTGGATTTTATATTAAATGAAGATAAAACCTAACCTAAGAGCATTTAAAGCCACCAAACTTCATCTTTTTGACTTGTTATTCTCGGCCATGTTTCTAACACACATAGCCTGCATTTTTCTTCCTCTCAAATAGCCATGAACAAGGTTTCAACCTCCAAAGACCTAGCCTCAAATTGATAAAACCTCAAAATCTCTTTACTAAACTTATTTTACTCATCACCACCTACAAAATTAACCGATTGGAATTTCAATTTATCACCATTTCTCACTTTGATATTTCATTCTTCACTATTTAAGGGAGGGATTAGGTGCTGTTTTGAAGGTTTAAAGTAAGAAAAATCATTATTGGAGCATCCTTTGGAGCCAAGATCTCTAAAGCTCCAAAGAGTAGGGCTTTTGAACCTCTTTTACTTAAAATCTATTTTTATGATTTGTTTATTGATTTGGCTTAACATTTTTTGTTGTATTGGTTGATAATATATGGATATTGATGTATTAATTTTGGTGGAGTGTTTGGATGATGTTAGAAAACCCATTTTTGAAAACAAGTTTTGAATCATGTGCTGGAATTTTCGGATTTGTACTGATAGGTTATGGTTCACAAATTTTCTGATGTATTTGCATATGCTTTTATGAGCTATAAAACTTATATGTTGAAGTTAACAAAGGCAACTCCATGATTTTTCATGGGTCTTAAAAATGACTTTTACTATTTTCTAAAAATGATAAACCGAGACTTTGTTGAGTTGTCTAGGCAACTAATTATGAAGCTCTAAGTTTGTCTAAATTTTATTACCATAACAAATGATTGATTTTTCCGTTGAAATTTTTACAGGGTGTTGAGGACATATTAAAGTCCAACCCTGAATTTTTGTATGAATTGATATGTTCATTTGAAGGGTAATAAAATTCGGAACTATGGCTATTGGCTATAAATAAGGGGTTTCTTGACCTCCAAATTTGTCTAATTTTGTTAACATAGTTAGAGAATGATTCTTGCTTTAAACTTTTTACAAGACCTTGTGGACATATTGAGTGTCTCAGATAATTTTTATAGCCTTTAAATTGATTGTTTGATGTGCAAATAAATTTGTGCTACAATGGTGTGAAATCTGCCCAATTGCTAGAAATGAACCCAAACCTTGAATTGGTAATGTAATGACTTTTGATTCAAGTATGATAAGTATAAATGCATGCCATGTACTTTAAGGAGTGATTTATGAGGAAAGAATGAGAATTTCATTGTGAAGGAATATTTATATGTGATTGGACCATGCATTAATGAAAGGTGATAAATGAATATATGTGACAAAAGAGAATGTGTGAACTTCAATTGTGCATATTCTAACATATAGGCAAAACAGAAATAAGACTTAGGTTGGGTGAAGAGGAACCAAAAAGAAGAATTTCCCTAGACCTATTATGAGTGGGTAGGTGTATTGACTAGGAATAAAATATGTATGATTCGGAAGAGGAAAAAATGAAGTTTGATGATCACATGTAGGAATGGTTTAGTCCTTATAAGTAGTCCATTTCCCATTCATGGAGTTATCCATGGCAAATGCCATTTGGTATGAATTACCCATTGTGGAGTTATCCACATTAGATACCATTCATTATGAGCTAAGTCTTCCCTATGTCAAAAAAGATAAAAATGCATGGAATTGAGTTCTATGGTCATGAGAATGATGAAACCCCATTTGACATATCAAGTGAAATTAAAGATCATTACATTTATCATATGCATCCTCATAACATATTGAATTATTTGCTTAGCATGATTTATTATGACCTTAAACATTATAATATATGTGCATTAAATGATGAATGTTAAAAGAAATCCACTTCATAAAAATGATTTTTGAACTTTAAAATGAATATTTGATATATGTTGCATGCTCACATTTTCTTAATAAACCAAAGTGGTTGGGACGATGACGATAACATGGATTTTGTTATGTATTTGGGAATGCCTCCTGAGAATTTCATGATTCTTACCCCTATATTTTGTGTTTTTACATCGTTTCAGTATTACTAGGGAGATATAAAGCCACCACCATAGAAGAATAAGATATATAGTAACCCGATAGTCAGGTCTCTTTTGACTTTATTTTGTTATATACATATGTTTGTAATTATGTAAATAGACATATATAAGAACTCATAGTAAAGTTTTTTCTTATATTTGTATTTATACTTAATGGATATTTTATTTCCTTTTTATATGATTCCAATAGAATTACAACTTAGTTATTACATGAATTACCCAATCTTGTTATAGATATTTAAGAAAGGCCATAATTTACATGTAACAACTCCTAAGTATAATGTCATGACTTAAGAATGATGTTGTACTTGGGAGGATGTTACATCATGGATGCATCATACCATATTATGAATGCATGTCAATATCTTTTGCAACATTCCAACATACACTGACATAATATAGAAGCATAAGAAACATGAACAACCACAACTTACAACTTTCCTCTTTTCCTTTCTTAGGTGACTCAATTTTCTTAATCTTTCATAGGGCCATTTTAATACTTTCTCCCTTTTGAGAGTTCTAAGGTTATAAGCTCATACCTAGCTAGTCATTACTAGCCTACACTTATCTTCTCGATAAGCTATTTCTTACTCTAAAGTATGGGATAAAGGGCATAGGATCACCTTTCATAACCATTATTTCCTGGAGTCTAAAAGTTCACCTTCTTGGGTCACCTTCCATAACCATTAATTCATGGAGTCTGAAGGATACCCTTATTGGATCACCTCCACCATAACCATTAATTTATAGAGTCTGGAAGATAATCTCCATATGTCTCTTGTCACCTTTAATTTTATCATGTAATTTGGAGATGCAAACATGAGCATATAATCATATCCATTATCATAACTCATCATTTAACATTTTCATGCTCACCAACTTCAAAATTTCTCTAAGTCCATAAATTTGGTAGAAATCCGGCAGCATAATGGCTAGAAATAGAGTTTCCCCAAATTTGCTTCTTGCTATTCAACATATCAATCATGCACCTCAATTATTCATTCATAATCACAACATGCCACAAATCATCATGTTATTTATCATATAAGCATGCATCTCGTCTTTGCATATATCCACAACCATGTTATTATCAATGTCTAATTGAAAGGTAAACATGCTCCTACCCAATGCCGAAAATCAAGGATTGGACTTAGTTAATGCATATGTCATATTCAACAGGATATATATACAATGTAGATAGTAATCATTACTTGCATAATTAAAGAATCAAGCATGCATAGCCATCAATATGTAATTTCACATTAGTCATTTCAAGTCATATAATTTCCACACAATTCATATGAACATAGCTTCTAATAACATATCATCCACATCAATATCATCAAGTCCTTGATATTTATACTTTAGCCTCAAAGGGTCAAAACTAAAATTTTTAAAAGTTTGTAGGTTAAAGTGTAAATTTCTCAGTGAACACTTTTCTCAAAACTAATGACCTTTAAAATTAATTTATACTTTTAAGAGGCCCACATTACTTTAGAAATCATTTAAAATCATCATAAAAATTATTTTGGGCCATTGGCCAATTTTATTAGATTTTAGGGGTCAAAGTGTAAAGTTTTACTTTTCAATACTTAATAAGTGCCAACGTTTCTAAAAATCACTCTTAACATCATAAAAGTAACACCCTAAAAATTAGTAAAAATTGATTTGAATTTTTTAGTCATAATTTCGAAAATCTAATAGACATAGTAATGATAAGGACGACCCAACAGACGAGTAAAAAAAATTTCGGGCCAGGGTGAATAGTGACCTTGTAGGCCCTACGACCCTCCAGGATAGCTAAAACCTTATAATTGGACAAGATACCTGAAACTGAGAAATTATAGGATTAAGATTAGAAATGGGATGGAATAAAGATTTTATATCTACAATTAATTTTTGGGGCAATGTTTGAATACCCGAGTACGGGTTTTACCAATTTAAATTTCAGTATGCGATTTTAACATGAAAGATAGTCAAATCTTTACAATAAGATAAAGTTATCCTTATTAGCCAAGTGTAAGGCTATGATTTAATCTTAATTTACATGATTAAATCCTAGCCATTCATTTTACTTTCTTTCTTAAGAATTATCCACTCATATTATATTATATTCCAACTTATTTACAAGATAAACATCACACAAATCATTCTCCTTGAAGCCAAATTTCTTCTTCTTCAAGCCTCATTTTCATGCAGCCTTTATTTCCATCTCAAGAGAGCTCAAGCTTTCATTCAAATGCCTAAACTCCTAGCCTAGACTTGATAAAATCATAAACTTCTTGAATATCATATCATCATGTAATTAGTTTCCTTACTTGTAAAAATCTTCTTTCCATGTTCTTGAATAGTTATATGATCTTCCAAGAAAGAGTTATGGAAAGAAGTTATTCAAGTTATCCTAGGATTATTCATGTATATTTTAAGGAAACTTGAGTGTAGGTTAGTTTGAATGGCAACCCAAACATAAACCTTTTTATCCTTGATCCAGGAGTGATCAGTGTAAATAACTTGGAGAGGCTAATGTAAAACTACTTGTAATGCGACAGTAAGTGTTCTTGCAACTCTTGATTCAGCTTGGAGAAGCTAGGGAAAGACTACTCAATTCAGCTTGGAGAGGTAGTAAATAACTACTGGTTCAACTTGGAGGCTGGTGAATAACTACTTTCAACGTGACAGAGAGGTTGTCTCTGGTCACAGTTCAACTTGGAAAGGTTGGAAAGACTACTCGTTTAGCTTGGAGAGGCTGGTGAATAACTACTTTCAATGTGATAGTAGGAGTTGTCTATTGGTCAGGTTCAGCTTGGAAAGGTTCAGGAAAGACTACTCGGTTCAGCTTGGAGAGCTGGTTAATAACTACTTTCAACATGACAGGTAAGGGTTGTCTACTTGTCATGGGTTAGCTTGGAGAAGCTAGTACAAGACTACTCAAGGTTCAGCTTGGAGAGGCCTGTGAATAACTACTCAACTTATGACGTGGGGGTTGTACATTGGTCATAAGTGAGAGCTTGGGAAAGCTAATGTAAAGACTATCCAGTTTCTTTCTCTAATTTGAGAAAGATGTTTAGTGGAACCTCAACGTATATTGAGTATTGGATTTAGGCTTGTTTGGCCGAACCAATATAAAAATACTTGTGTCACTTCTTCTTATCCCTGATCTTCTTTACTTTCTTGGCTATGTTGTATATTTTAATAATTTATGATATATCATTTTGGCTGTTTGTTCTCTTTCTATCCTTCAAAATCTACTTTCTGAAACGCTAACATGTTTTCCGCTGCACTTTAAGCTTAGTGCTTGATAGTATTTCTTTAAATGTTTCAAATGCGAAAAGGAGTAAAGCATGATTCAACCCCCTTTTCGTGCACTTTCATACCTACAAGTGGTATCAGGCAAGGCCTAAAGGGTTGAGTAGTCCAACAACTATAGAGGATAAAGATCAAAGGGACAAAATGACACAGTTTATCCACATAGGCAGAACACTCTCTCATGTGTTTGTCTCCCTCTATCGTGGTTTCAACATCTGATAAGGCATTATCTATGACAAAGAGGAGTCTCAAGGAGCGGCATACATATCTAAAATGTGCACTAAGCTAATCTGAACATGATCATATCAATGCTTGTGTCACAAGTAGAATATATAGGGACTGCACATGCTACTTGAAGATCTTGGCAATAGAATTTTACCTCAGAAATGGTTAGGAGAATACTTATAAGCATTCCTACAAGATGACTGCCCAAAGAGATAGCCATCTCAAATAAAAAGATATTCAAACTCTTATCATGGATGCTTCCTTTGGATACCTTAAAACCCACAATGTCAAGCTCTCTATTATACATGATGAATTCATAAAGGAAGAGTTTGTCCTTGGCCCTAAAGTCATCATCAGAAGTTTTGTAAAGTCTAAGCAATGAAAGTTGTTGAAACCTTTGCTAAAGAGGATGAATCTGATGATGTATTTGAGATTGATAATAGAGATGAGATCTCTATGTTTGTAAAATGTCAAAAGCCTGAAGGCAGATCTAAGAAAAGTAAAGTCATCTATTTCAGAGATAACAAAAAGGGCAGAGAATATATTGAAAGAGTAACATGCTGTATTGATAAGAAGGGATATTTTGAACCTTTTTATCCCAAGTTCATGGTATCACTGAAAGATTTCATATTCGAGAAGAATAGCTTGTTGAACACCTGGAGCATCCAGAAGATATAAAAAAAGGTCAAAGTCATGATGAGCTAGAAGATGTCACAAATCTATACTTCATGGCATGAGTATACCTCAATAGAAAAATGCAAGGTAAGAGTATCTGATCTCAATATCTCATTTTTTTCTCTCTTGCATGTATGATGAGTAACTGAAAATTTCTTAGACTTCTTCCTCTAAAATATCTCATCTTGAAAGTGTTAGTTTAGAAGGTTGGTTCTAAATCTAAAATTATAGGTTTGGAGCCTAATATATAAGGTTTATAAGCAATAGTTTCAAAAGTATCAAAACTTGAGAAAATTTAACTACTTCTATATCTACAAAACA